>JACJUY010003317.1:16441-104894 GCA_014220935.1 Platorchestia sp. MABIK | reverse complement strand
TGAACGATGCAATTTGAGTTTGCTGTAATATAAAATGATACTAAATCATAGACACGCACGAGAGATCATTATAGTACGTTTGTCTATCGATTAAGGACGTTTTATATTAAGAAATTTTTAAAATTCAATATGTTGTAATGCATCTCATGTAACAACTTTTTCGCAAATCAACGGTTTTTTCTTTTTTCCTTTTTCTTTTCGATAATGTAATTTCCTAAAGTCCTTGTTATTCAACTGGAGTCTCAGAGAGAGAAAAATTAGACGATATACTTGTGTTAAGTTGGAGAGTAATATAACAGATATGTCATGGAAGCTAATTGGAAAAGTATAAGCGTTTTGTTATAGCTATATATAGTCGCACCTTGGTGATTTCGATGTCATCAGCTAAAGAATTGACTTCATCCGCCCATTGCAGCATCCGCAAAAATAATGGCCGGTTCATGAACACATTCACGCCAGATTCTAGCAGCCACAGCTGTGGTCGCAATTTTCAAAACGTAAAAAGTTTAGTGCTGCTGTGGCGTGAGGTCTAGAAAGAAAGAAAGAAATAAAGAAAGAAAGAAAGAAAAACCGTTTATTTCCAAAAACGTTGCCACATGAGATACATGCCAATATATTGGCTCTTAACAAGTTCTCAATATAAGACTCCTAACTCAAACGTTCCGTACGAGGAGTACTAATAGACGAACTATCCGAAGTGTATAAATAGATAAACCAAACGAAGCGTACTAATAGACAAACTATACGAAGTGTACTAATAGACAAACTATCCGAGGTGTATAAATAGATAGACCAAACGAGGCGTACTAATAGACAAACTATCCGAGGTATACAAATAGACAAACTATACAAGGCGTACTAACAGAAACCATACGCGGCGAGCTCATAGATTAACCCTGTCAAGGGATAGTTCAATCAAAAATAAAAAATATCAAAAAATTATAATCTCTTGGATATTTACATTTCAAGAGATGGCTGACAACTTATTAATGATTCAAATACTACTAAAGAATTCTTCGGAATTCCAAAATTATTAGTTGAATCGCAGTACGAAAAAGACAAAAAACGCTATACCGAAGCAGACTGAAACACCGTCGTAAATGCCTATCAAGTATTGAGAAAAGGTGAGTCACAAAGCAATTTATAAAGAACATCGCGCAACACAGCACGCACACCTAGAAACGCGTAAACAAACTTACGCGCAAAAATGAAATTCATGGCTTGTTTAGCATGCGGACAGAGAGATAATTTTTTCACGAGCGCTTTATTTCATTTGTCTGTTTATATTTTTCATTTCTTCTATTCACAGAAATGCCCTCTGGGGTCGTGACAGATCTATTTTTGAATATTAAGCAAGCGCAATAAATACATTTATTTCTGGAATTTGGTTCAGTGTTTACTGGTCGCAAAGCTTTAGGTAAAATGTAATGTGTCTTGAGGTTTTGCTTTTACGTAAAAACTACAAATAGAAACATATATATGCATTTGTGTGTATGTATATACATGTGTGAACATGTACATGTGCACACAGATACATAGACATACATGCATGCGTGCGCACACACACACACACATATTCATATTTAAACGTATTGAAAATGAATATTAGAAATATATTGAAAAACATAAAAACAATCTTGCTCTTGCTACATCTAAAATGACAGTCAAGCTCAGTGTAATCGTAAGAAATAACCTGCGGACAAATAAGGCATAGCAAAAAAGACTTCGGAAAACATAAAAATGGAATGGTTTTTAATTTCTTAACAGAAATTTTAAGAAAACTCAGTTACCGTCGAGGAACAACAACAACAAAAAAAAAACATATTTCATATCCTCTCGGTATTCTCTGCAACATCATGCGAACATGGGTACATGGGATAAAATGGAGACATAGTGTAAGCCAGATATCACTTATGAATAGCAGATATCTACAAAATTTTGTCAGAAATTCGCAAGCAAACATATACTCAAAATGAAAATTCATAGCTTGTTCAACATACGGACGGAAAGATAATTTTACCACGATTCATGTGATCAAATTTCTTTTTATTTCACTTGTCTAATTGCATTTTTCTTTTTCCTATTCACCGAAACGACCTCTGGAGAAGTGATAGATCTATTCTTGAATCATTTCACTAGTGCAATAAAATTAATTAATCGGATTGTTTTCACTTAAAAAAATAAATAGAAACATGTATACCTATTTATGTAAATATACATATACCTACATACGTACACACACATATTAACCTATATACTTATTGAAAATGAATATAAGAAAAATATAGGTTTTCATAAAATAAAAAATAAAAAGCAACCTGTCTCCTACTACATCAAAAATGACAGTCGAGCTCACTGTAATCGTAAGAAACTTTTCGGAAAAAAACTTATGAGATGGAAGACTTCGAAAAACGTGAAAATGAACTGGCTTTTAATTTCCTAAAAGAAATTTTCAAGAAAACTCAGGTTACAGTCAAGGGAAAAAAAGAAAAACATTTTATTTCCAATAAAGTATAACATGAAATGTTGATACATTGGTTTTTAAAACACCTTAACATTAACATCCTGAGCTGATAATAACACATTGGTATTGGGATACCCGTGTAAAATGTTGAATCAAAAAATGATTGACAGAAAAGCACATCAAAAGTGAGTTCCTTTCCTCTGCCTAATCTGATTTTGACAGTGCATTTGAATGTAAGTCACTAAGAGAACACAATCCTCGTAACGCTTAGTTTTAAAATGTATTCGTTTGCGAGCATTTAAATTGAACTAAAAGCAAAAATCGCATTTAAATACCTTAACACAGAGACCCTTAATTGCTATTCACACATGGTTATCGTAATACCCATGTTAATTAAGTGTTGAGACAAATGATTTAGATCCTTAATTGCTATTCATACATGGTCATCGTAATACCCATGATAATTGTCGAAAACATGATTAGGAGAAAAGCAGGAAAAAATGAGTTCCTCTTTGTCGCTGTAGTCGGATTTTGGTAATGCATTTAAAATACAGGTGACCAAGAAAAGCATAATTCATGTGACGCATTGCTGAAAACCCCCTCGTTAGTGCGTACTCGTATCAAAGACAGTTTCCCAGTCACAGCACCATGGATCCATCTGATAATTAATACATCAATAGCATCCAACACATTTCCAAACCAATGGAAACACTTCATTGTTAAACTGTTGCATAAAAAAGGTGACCTAAATATAGCATCAAACTACAGGCCCATCAGTCTTTTACCTGTCATGTCCAAAATATTGGAGAAAGTGGTGACAAATCAATTGTCATTTCACCTGGACGAGTCAAATCTACTCCACCGAAATCAATACGCCTATAGAAGAAACACAAGCACTCAAGACGCTCTGCTCAATATCTCTGAAAAAATATACAGTGACATCGATCAAAAGAATGTAACACTCCTGCTGCTACTCGATCTCTCTAAAGCGTTCGATAGCGTCGAACATGATAGACTTCTACGTAAAATAATGAACTTGGGAGTAGACACGCAATGGTTTGAAAGTTCCTTGTCAAATCGATCTCATGAAGTCCGCATAGAAAACAAATTGTTCCCATTCATTCAAAATAATTTTGGTGTTCCCCAAGGATCCATTCTTGGTCCGCCACTGTTTTCTATTTTCATTAACGATATTCCTCCAATGCCTTCTAACACACGGATCGCAATGTATGCAGATGATGTTCAAATTGCAATAATAAGTTCTGTATCGGAAATACCACAGACGCAAATTAAAGCCGAAACCATACTAACTAGCCTGAAATCATAGTACGACCGAAACGGTCTCAAATTAAATGCTAACAAAACACAATGCATCATTTTTGGATCAAAAGATGCAATTAAAAAACTTCAGATCTTACTCTCGCAGTTGGAAATGATAAAATTAAGGCATCAGAAAAAGTTAAAAATCTCGGTATCTGGTTCGATAGAAACATGTCCTTCAAATCTCATGTTGAGAATACTTGCAACAAAATTTACGGAACTTTAATGTTTTTTCATCGCAAAAGAGTATGCTAGACGAAAAATCCCGATTATTAGCCATTCAATCCCTGGTGTTATCGCGCATTGACTACTGCAGCCTAGTATGGGGAGACTTACCTCAATACCTTCAAAGGGATTTACAAAAATGCATAAACTTCGCAGCCAAGGTGGTGTGCAACGGTAATTTCAAAAGAAGTGATCACGTAACTCCTCTCCTTGATAAACTCGGTTGGATTCCTATTCAAGAAAGGCTCCTCATGCAGAGGGCCCAATACGTATTCTCCTCGTTGTACCTTCCTCAGAGCAATGCTGAGATAGTGCGTTTCCATCCACCCACTGTAACCAACCAAAAGCCGAACAGAAACAACAATGTCTTAGTCAACTATCGTTCATCTCACGTAGGGCAGAAGGCTCTGTCAATATCAGGCGCCTTACTGAGGAACAAACTTCCCTTGAGTATTAAAATCAGTCAAAGACCGAGAGAATTTAAAGCCAAAATAATTCGTCATCTTGCGTCTCAACGATAATTATTCGTTACAGAACATACTGAACACGTATTGACGAATCTCATTTGCCTGGTATCTCCATTGCTGAATACTCTCCCTTGCTCATTTTTTTATGATTCAAGACATCACACATTAGCTTGGAATGTATGCGTAGGTATTGTGATTTGATCGCCTATACGCTGGGATTTGAAAACATGCTTATTTGTATATGTGTGTACGTATATGGGTGTTTGTGCGCATATGGGTGTGCATATGTGCACATACACCTGTGTGAACTGGACTAGCAACTGGTATATAAACTATGAATACCAGCCTTTTTCTTACACTCTCAACTTTTAACACTACCCAACACATCATTTCATTCTATTATTGCAAAGCAATCCAAAGCTTAAACGTCTTATGCATGTAAAATGTGGTACCTATGTGTGTTTATCAAATGCAGACATTTTGCGCCATGTTTCAAAGATGATGGGATTTTTTTTCTAACATGAAACCCTTATTGAGCATTCGTGTTTTCTTTCTTACTCACGTCCAAAAATGCTCTTGTTAGGCTAGTGTAGAGCAATTATCATATCAAGTTTTACGCTCTAGAGTATATTATAACAACCGCGCCTAAGCCTCACATATTTCTGGAAATATTTCTGTACTTGGGAACCGTTGTTGGACAATCGTTTTCATGTTTCTGACTCAGACTGTTTTGTGCCACTATTTCTAGTACGGAAATTTCATAAAATTCTCGCCGTAATAAAAGGTATTTTCTCGGTGTTTCTCAATTGGAATGCTAGTTTATACTGACTAGTTTACGCTGATATTTACGCACATGTTACTTGTGTATATGTGTACTTGTGCACGCTATGCGTGCGTAGATGGGTGAATGTGTCACTACGTAATACTCATTTCACTTCATTATTATAAAGCATTTATAAAAAATATATATATATATTTGTTGCGCGATCACCCACATTTGATAATTAAGACGCTTATGAACCAATAATCTTTTCGATACAATATTTAATTAAACATCGTTAGAATATTTCATTAGAAATTGTAAGCAGCAACACATACTGAAAAAGTTGCCACGAATTTCCTTTGCTCATTATCCTATATTTCAGAACATCGCACAGCATTTTAAAGAACGCGTATGTCTTGTGATTTCCTCGATGC
The DNA here is from genome assembly GCA_014220935.1 of Platorchestia sp. MABIK. NCBI lineage: Eukaryota > Metazoa > Arthropoda > Malacostraca > Amphipoda > Talitridae > Platorchestia > Platorchestia sp. MABIK. Next base: position 99,221 of record JACJUY010003317.1, on the reverse strand, counting down.
ATTGAAATGTATTTGTGTATGTTTACGTGTTGGGTGTATGTCTGTGCGTAGGTATGTATGTGCACGTATATGTATATATGTTTACATGTATATGTGCATATGTGTGTACTAAACCGACAACTGGCATTTTTAACTAGAGGTAATGGTCTCTTCCTGTTCACTCTCAACTTGTAACATATCCTGACTCGTCATCTCTTTATTATTGTAAAGCATTCACGTAAAAAACTATGCATTTTTTGTGTGATCATCCATTTATATTTAAATAAAATGCAAATCAACTAATGATCGTTATGTTAAAATGATTTAATTAGAAACACAAAACTTGTTATTTTCGTGTTCTTCCTGCCTATACTCGTATTGATATTTTTTCTTTCACGCTTTCGTTGAAATAACATTTTGGAACATCGGCCGAAACAAGCGATTCATAAAGTATTTCCTGGCGTCAAGAATTGCGAAGTTTCATGTCATGTATGTGTAAACTGTCAAAAGTCATGAAGTTGTGTTATCTCTTTTAATTATCATTACATGTATCATCAAATGTAGTTTAAGCAAGATTAGGAGTACATTGCCCTCAATCATTTTTCGACAAGTGACATGGGTATTACAATACTCGCGTGTGTATCATCTAAGTGTATTAACTTCAAGATTTTTAAAAACCAATGATGGCACTTTTGTACCATCTCTATTGGAAATAAACTGTTTTTTCTTTTCTTTCTTTCTTTCTTTTCATTGCTAACTTCCGTATATCAAGTTAAATCATGTAGCAGAAAAAATTGACTCGATTCCCAAATGACATTAACACTTCTATAAAAAAAATTCGAAATTCGCTTTGAGAGCCTTGTATCAACTTTGTTCACTGAATTCAGTAGGAATCGAATCTTAAATCGTGGCTGCTATGCAGGAGGTATTGTGTCGAGATCGTGCTATTGAATGGTTAGGAAGAATTAATTTACTTCTATTTCGCGTTATTTGATTATGATGGCCCGTTTGTTCAGATAATAATTGTTTAAGATCTTTGCAGCCATCATTAACCAGCATTTAATTTCTGAAATTACACATGGAGATCTAAATGGTATAGATTCATAAGCTCAGGAATTTTTTGTGTGGGTGATATATTTCCATTTTTCACTACTCTTATGTTCCACGATGATGTTGTGACGGCCTACTAATATATTCTACAACATTGCAATGAAAAGCATTGAAAGAAGCATAGATGACCTGTACTAGTCTCCCCAGCGAGATCTCACTGTATATAATTAGCATCTGTGGATCGTGTTGCGTGCACTGGCGCAGTACCAGCACACAAGCCCTCGTCTCGATAAGAGTTAAAACTAGGACGAAGAAAGAATCAAATTTTTTAAAACAGGGCAAGAAGCTTTCCATGACTGTTTTAAAACTGATCAAAGTTGTAGTGGACTATCTATTAATTTAGCTATAGTCCCAATAACTCCATGCAGGAACTCTTGAATTTACTTTTAATTGCACACAAAACTTTTAGAAATGTATATCTAGGTAGAACTTAAACAGAAGTTGTTTTAGTAGAAATGAATAACGCATATAATGCGAAAACCCTGAGCTCGTATTGAACAGCGCTTTCTCAGACAGGAAATTTATTACAATGCATTTCAATTAATTCAAGTGGGATTTTTTCAGACTACTAATTATTTTTACACACTGATGAATGCATTTTTATGCTCTTCCAGACGAAACAATCTCTGTATGAAGAAAAGACAAGGATTCTATGCAATAGTAAACAGTGCTGCATGGTGTCTATCAATCCTTCTACGAATCTCTGCGGGCTATTTCTAAGTATATTTCTTCAACATTTGGCAAAATGGTCTCTATGAAAATAATAACAGGGGTCAAATTTCGATTTTATCTGTCTGATGCACACGACGAAGACGAAATTTTATTAGACCAGGTAATTTTCGCGCTGATTTAGGGCGTAGTCAATTCTACGGAGTGGTTTGATTTCTGCATTTGTCGCATTATCAGCCCGTTCTGCACCACTTCTGTCCTCTGCTGGCCAGGTTGTGCCGAGTGGCGCAAATGTGATCCCTCCCTACAGTGCATTAGTTTTTGCACAAGAAAGCTCCTACATTTCTCTTTTGAAATCAGGAAAAACACACGTGCTCACTAAATGCATGTGGATTGTGGAAATCTAAAAAATGTGTTCAATTTCGTTTTAAAATGGAAGAATACTACAGAAAAAATATATTTTGAGAAAATCAGGCAGCGCGTTTTGACTAACACGAGCACAGTGTCGCAGTGAAGCAAATAAAAGAGCACAAGTTGTAGCATTAAATGTCAAATGATATTTGCTGAATGGTTAATCATGCATAACAAATACATCTATTTTCAGTCATCTCAAAATCAGACGGCTTCCTAAAATCTTGGAATGCTCAATTTTCAGGATCTGACCGAACACTGGTTCAGGATAAGGGTAAAAATTATCTAGGCAACAATAGAATGCTATGATCAAAATCATACAAATAATATAATAGCAACAGAGAAAACATTCCCAGTTTAGCGCACTTAATAATATCAGTACAAAACAAAGGGGGGATCTGACCGAACTCTTTCTCCCGTAGATCATTTACAATTATTTCATTGATTCGGCTGAGTGCACCTTTTTATTTATAATTCTGGTGGAAATCTTATTCTGTTTGAGATTCATCTATTTATGGATATTCCAGTTTGTGAACGTATTCGGAACGTTGGGACTCAAATAATAGCGATCAGGGCGCTGAGAATAACTCAGTTCTACACGCTGTAGGATGTAGCATGAGGTGTAATTACTGCATCTCTCACCCACGGCGGAGGGACGCTCTTGCTAGAAATACCAGAATAAAAATTCATTGCTAAGTGAAAAAGGCATATATTTTCTTTCTTTATATTTTGAGTCTTTCTTATTTTTTAAGGATCTTAAATTGCATTTATGTTACTTGGAAGATGTTTGAATGAAATTAACTGCCCCAGTTTGGCGAGTTAAATGATCGAACGCTATCAGTTAGTAGACATCGAATTATTGACGCCTCAATAGTTATCACAGCACCTGTTGTTCGTGATTGACAATCATTAGTTTGTGGCAAGCAGAGCATTTAGCATTTTTAAATATTAACGCAGTTTGATAACATGGACCCGCAACTTTGTCACACGTAGACTCGTAGATATTCAAGGATATGTCCCGGCGTTACTTACTTGCCGAGACCTGTTGTCAGCTGATAGCAGCGCGCGTGCGTGGTCGCCATTGTGAATGATCTGGGCAGTCGAACTACTACCTCTTTAAGGTACGGGTGTGTCGCGGCGCTCCGCTTGCGAAATTCGTGTGTAGAGTAGACATGGCTACAATTTTGGTGTGGTATTGACTGTGCCAGTGTTTTGACATTGTGGGTGTAATGCCGTTGATAATGTAGAGGAAATAGAGTGTATTTACGTGTTAAGTTTGAAGTGTAGAGTTATTTGTTTTTCTTACCTGGGACAAATCGACGAGCCAGCGGCCATTTTATATTTTTTTGTTGTGTGGCATCAGTAATTGTTGGGATCTCTGAATTTTTTTTTTAGTACAATCGCTGTAACAAATAAGTGTCATCTCTGCTGCTCGAGAACATTAAAGTTAATATTACTGAAGAGGAGAAGTGCGTCCTTCGTAAGTGAGTGAGGCTGCAGCGACCGGCCACGTGCTTGTCTGCCGCTGCGGGGTAGCGGAGGTCTCGTGCGTGTCACACGTTCTACATGTCCACACACGTACTCTCGCATTCTGCATTCTTATTCGATCTCAATGGAGAGTTTATTCATGTAAATATATTAGATGCTGAAATACCTAGGTATATCACTCATTTTGGTATTCGGTGACGGAGTAAATTGTGTTGTAGCTTATTGAGAAATGTGCTCTTCGCTCCAGCTGTAAGCATTCCGTCTGATTGACCATGTATGAAGCTCTCGTAAAATAATACGGTCTCGACAGACTGCATGCTTAACGCCGCCACCTGCTCAGGCTAACCCGGTGCGTGTCACAGGCCTTTGTGTCGGGTGTTGTTGGTGGCTTGATGTCACCGTCATCACAGCAGAAGCCTAGCTAGTGAAGCGCTCTACGCAATGACTGCAGCCTAAGAATTGAGTGTCCATTAACTTTGCTCGTACGTGTCCCCAGGCTGACGTGAGGCTGGAAGTCTCGTAGCCGTAATTCTGGTGCGTGACGGTCTGCACGGTGCGCATGGTGTGTGCGTACTTCTTGCCTCTGTGTGCTTATATCTGCTCTCGAACGAGGTTTACGGGATCATAGTTTAATATTGCGTCAATTTATCTCCGATGTTTAAGCACATTGTACATCTCGGTGCCATCTTATGACTGCTTCTCCCCTATCGCAAGTGACTTCATTGCATTTTTTACTCCAGACTACAGTTGTATGCAGACATGTGCTTAAGGGGGAAGTGTTCTGTCATCATTATGAGTAGAATGTTTCGAACTATTGATGCAGTTCATATTTTGTAATATCATTTGTATCAGCACATTTTTGAGAGCATGCTTATATTCCAGTAGATTCTAGTTTTGCTTATATCGCTAATTTTCTACGATTTTTCTGGGAATATGTGAGGTCCCGAGCTAAAGGTTAGGCAGGCTTTCTTTTTGTTGAAATAAAATATTTTGTTTAGTTACGACCTTCATTTTTGGGTTCACTGCTGTTTTTCAGCAATTAGTACTTTTTCTGCAACCTTTATCTTGTTTCATGAACTTCTTTCTCTACTTACTGTTTTTATGTACCTTGTGCATAGATTCTGCATTCCCTTAACCCCATACTAAATGGTACCTTCTTCTTTCCTCTCTTTGAACTTCTTTGTTGTGGTAAGGAAGGCTAAAATTTTCTTATAATCAATCTATGCTTTCCTGATGATACTGTTTAAAATTTTGACTTCTTATAATCTAAATGCTAAATTGATGATCAAGTCTTAACATGCATACTTCTGCAAAAGAACTGATGTAATAAACTTCTATTTTCGAGAAAGGGTAAGAAAATCTAAAATTTGTCATTAGTTTTAGAGTGAAGTGTCCTTGAATGTGTGTGTGTGGTGTGCTCTTGGAAAAAAGAGTGGTTCACCAGTTGTGACACAAGAGCAACAGTGAACAAATTTGATAGTAGAGACATCAAAACTTTGATTCAACTGGCAGAGAACTGCCTCACAAATGGATTGGAGCTTTTGCCAGATTTTGTTCGTTCTCTACTTAGAATTAAAAAGTGAAACTGCATAAACCCTATTTGGTTACCAGTCATGTCTGACGAGTGAAGTGGTCAGTCTGTTTGCGTGTAGTGTTCAGTGCATGGACTAATAATTATTATTGAAAACTACTTTTGGTGTTAGTGTGTGCTGTATCCTATTTTGGTGCTCTCAATTTTGTCTTGAGTTGGGAGAAGGGTGTAGACTTTTCTCTCCTGTATATGTTTTCTTCATGTAATTGATAGAAAGATTCAATTGATATGCTTATGGCATGTACATAAAATGTGAAAAATAGTCATTTAATTCACCAGGTGTCTCAGGATGAAAGAGTATCTGTTAAAGGCATTTCCATCTAAAGTTACAATACCTATTGACATAGTATTACGATCATTTGATAAATATGAAAGTGTTTGGTTTAATAATTTATAGAACTGCTAGCATTTCTTGCAAAGATCATGTATTTCAAATAACACCTCATCCCCTTCCAAAAACCTGTGTATTTTGTAACATCATTGAATGAAGGATTGCTTCTTTCACCACAATTTATTTTCACTAAAGTTTCAAGTCATAACTCACTAAGCTGAGCAACAAATGCTCTTCTTGTATGTGCTCGGAAATTTTACTCTAACTTAAGTTATTCATTCACTGAACTTCAGTGGCCAATTGTAGCAGCTGGTAACACTGCTCAGGAGATGTAGGTGTGGATCAGTTTGTGTGTCTCTTCTTGGTATATGGTATGTTTTGCTAAAAGTTTTCTGATATATATATATGTCATGCTTTTTCATGATTTCTAAATTTATTTTTCTTTGCTCTGAACTTGAAGTAGCTGTTATGACCTGCATCATGGATGGCAGTGAAAGTAGGTTCCTTTAAGTATTGCTTGTTTCATTTTCTGTGCGCTTGCTTCCCCGAGCCTCTGGTGACATTGGGGCTGGAATTGTCATCATTATTAGTATTTTTCATTTATCTTCAGCTTGGCCTGTTGTGTGAGTCAGTGTTTTCAATAGGAAATTCATGAAAGATGTTTCCTTAAAATTTATTAATTTAAAACAAAATTTTGACTCGATGATTTATGGACATTTGAAGATTTCATTCATGAGGCCCATGATGGCCTCAGTTTGTTTGTAATGGTGAGCTGAAAAATTGTGAGCCAATACCTCATGTTCTTGAGGTGGGACAATTCGATCTGTAGAGAGCTCTTTCTACCTGTCGAGTGATCAAGCAGTCTTCTACTTCAGCTGTTCTCAAATGCTTGTTGTGAGATGTACATCAGGCTGGCTGCCAAAAGATGAGCTAAGCTGATCAAACTTGTCTGAATGGTCTTATGGGCATTGGTTAGCAGTTCTATGTTTGATTTTGGTAAAGGGTAGATTGGATGTGGTTGATGTGTGGCAATTTGTAGAAAGCAACCAATTTTGCTCATGGTGACTGCTCTAGCTACTCATGATAAACTTGGTTTCAGCTTTGCTTGTCTAGCTTATAAAAGCTCTTTACCTGGCTTCATCTTGAAGTCAAGCCTCTTGAGAAAGTGTTGCCTCTCATATTGCTTGAGCTCTTGTATAATGTTGGTTGATTATTTTTCACTGGTTGGTATCTTTCATGATTATTTCATTCTTTCCTAAATTAGGCTGTGCTCAAGTCCAGTTATCTTAATTTGTCTAGATTCTCAAATTTGCAGATCACTTTGCCTGTCAATCCATGTTGTTAATAACCCATGTTAAATATATTGGCTGTAGACTTAGGTAGAAAGCTTTAGATTAGCTAATTGTAGACTTAAACTATAATGGGCAACATTTTTTCTGAGCGACTTTTGTTGAGAGATTTGGTTTGTTGCATCCATCATGTTTTAGCAAGCAGCAGTTAAAGTTACCTAGTGTGACCAGGTCACTCATTGCCTTCTGTCCAGCACTAGAAGGGTGTTGTGGGCCTTCTGGCGGTGATTCTTCTGCATGTTATCAGTAGGATGCTCAATGAGTTCGTATGTTTTTGCCTAAACAAAGATTGTAAGTTTGATTGTAATCCACAATACTTCTGAACGCACTTATATTAATATTTTTAGATGATTTTCAATAGTGGTTGAAAAACATTTAAATACATCAAAGTTGGTACTAGAAGAGAACTATGATTTTGACCGTGACAGTGGCTCGAATGAAAATACCTTGTGGGTACAGTTTGAAGATCTGCTTGCCGGGCGCGCCGCTCGGTAGACATGAAATTTTCTGTAAGCGCTAGCTTTAAACTCGACATAATGAACTGGCTTTAAAATGGACAGGAACTTATGTACTCGGGTGTACTGAAATTTCCAATATCAACATTCGTAAATTGGGTCTATGAGCTGTACGATAAAGCGTAATCATTTAAGGTCATAGTACTTAATGGATTTTAATTCTATAAATTGCGTAGTCTTTTCAAAGCTGATTAGCTAAGCCTTGTAGTTATCTGATGCGTATGGTGCTCTGTATTATTGTTCGCATATCGCAGTGATGCTCAATGTTTTTAATTCATTGATGCTATTGAATTTTTCGTTATAGTTATTTGTTTTTCATTAATTCATGTAGGTACATAAATTTTTTCTTTATTAGGCGTCGCCTGTAATCGATTGCTATAAAAAAAATTTGCAAACCGTGTACCAGAAAATGAGTATTTAAAAATTAAGGCTGTAAGCGTTGCTGAGCTCAATTTCGAATTCTGTTCTGCTTTTAATTACTTCACTATCGTATGAGTTCCTGTTGTCACAATCTTGTAAATCGTAACACAGTTATGATTGCTCTCTTTTTCATAGTGACGAAAACAACTTTTATAACAGTAATTAGTCGTAGTGTTTACCTATAAAGGTGTTAATACAATAACAAACTAATGAGTTAGCCATTTCTTTATACTTTTTTGATGTCTTTTGCGTGTAATATTTTAGTTTTCCTACTTAGTTTGACTTAGAAAACAGGCTATATACGGATTAAGTTTTCTCTTAGTATACTTTTCTCTTTATTGATGCGGTGGCACAAGTGCATTGAGATTAAAATACTGGTGCAGTGAATTGTATTATATATTTTAGCTATGGCAAATACACTACATACAATGGAAGGGAACTGCTAAGGGGTGTCGATATTTATAAATGTTAATTTTTATCCTTCAGAGGGATATAGCTATTATATTTATGGGAATTGGCACTCCCAGGGGAAATAAGTGAGGTCCTGAACTAAAGGTTTGGTGGACGTTTCATTTGTTGAAATAGAATGTTTTTTTGTTATGTTACCGTTCAGGAGGATGGGGCACTAGCAATTTTCCAGCATTACATGTAGCCATTTTTGGCCACTCAGCAAGGTAGTAATAAAACTTGTTTTGAAAAATAGCATAGTGTGGAACAGTTGTCTGGTGATGGAGAACCAAGGGACAAGGCTTGGAATCAATCAAGACTTGAAACAGGAGAAGCAAACTATTAAAATGCTCTGAAAACAGGGATAACACAAAATTAAAATGCGGAAGAAAAGAAAAAAACATGCCAGTCTAAGTGAGTTCCTCAAAATTAAACTTCAAGGCAAAGTTTGAAAAAAAAATCATGCTCAGAATAAATTCATGCCAAATGAAGTGAATATATTAACGAAAAATGAAACAAAACAACCAAAAACTAGACCATGAAATGAGTATGAATGAAATTCAACTCAAATAAAATCATTAAGCTACAAATTTTTAATGGCAACTTAGGATTAATTTTGTTATAAAGTGGCCTTGAAGTCTAGCAAAATTGAAAAAAGAAAGCAACTCGATCTTTGAACAAAAAATTAACAAATGAACCAGTGTGCTAAAAAAAGCAAAACTGAATAATGAAGTAACACCAGATCAATACTTAGTTTTATTATATGTGAAAGATATACCAAATAAGTTTTACTGTAAACCACAATGCCTGAAAGATGGTCAAGTACACTGCGCTAGGAAACCGTTTCATCATTTATCAATTTACACGAAGACAGCCAAATCAAGGAACACAGCACAATCACACAAAAAACGCACATTTAAAAACTTGTATAACTAATCCATTCAACGATGAAAATGATTTAAAGGGACTTTAGCCAACACAAGCTACTCAGACTCTGGCAAGCTGGGTATTCCATGTACGTGTGAGATATGATATTTGGGGGTAAAGCCTACAACGAACCATCTTTCTTCAGTCTGCTGGGGGTAACGCCTACAACGAACCATCTTTCTTCAGTTACTGCTGTCCTGTTTTTCAGTACCTATTACTTGCTTCTTCAGCTTTTATCTTGTTTCATAAATATTGTGCGTCCTACGAAAAGATTTCCCGTACCCTCAAGTCCATTCTAAATGATGCCTTCCTCCTTCTTTCTTTGGAATGCCTTTGTTGCATTTAGGGAGACTTCAACTGATACGTAATGTAATGTTTGTTTTTATTTTAATGCAAGTGCATCTCTGTTTATTATCATGTTGAAATATGAAGCTTATTTTCATTAAGATCTTCTGCTTCATGGGTAGACAATGTGCTGTTGCTGCACATTGCAGCTGTAGGATTAGAAATATGTACCAATTTTAGAGAAAAGAAATTGTAACCTGCAAAAACAATTTTTTTTTCATTGATTGAAATTATTTGTGATATCTGCTCAAAATATGTGATTTTGTTTAATATTTTTACTGTAATGGTTTTCCACAACACTTCAGGTCTTGCAGTCATACATTTGCTAGAATTTTAGTAAATGTAAAATTCATTCTACTTGCCAGTTTACTTTGTCTTTGTAATTCAGCTCAGCAACTGCCTTGTTTATAATGACTGACCTAGTCTGTAAATATATCCCGTGTTTAATTTGACTTCCAGTTTAATAGCTATTTTTCAAAGCCAAATGAAAGGATTCATAATTCTGTGGCTTGTGTAATACATTGCTTGCACTCAGCCCTTGATCAAAGGAGGCTCACATTGCATTTTCTGATTCACCTGTTTAATTTTTAAGCAATGGAATTTGATTACTTCCATTTTTTGATCTTTAGTGATTAGATACTAATTGTTTCAGATACATAGATTTAAGTTATATTTAGTAGTGGGCATTGCTAACTCTTTACCTCTTCATTGCACAAAACTTGGTTAAATTTGATAGTTCACCATTCTAATTTATATACGTTGCATTATGTTTGCTTATTACAATGAACTTACAGTGCTAGCTTAAAGTATTTTGCCTATTTGTTTTGTGATAACAACATTAAGTTAGTAATAGTGCAACATGTTGCAGCAAGACCAAATGCCAAAGGGTAATTCTCTGAGAAACGTTTGCATTGAAAGAAAAGAAATGTGTCCTGCTTCATTAATGAACAGTAGTACTGTAGAAAGTGTTGTAGCTGCACCTGGAGGTCTGACTCAAGGATCCCTTCCATCATGTCAAGACCACGTGTATACAGAAAAGAGTTCAGCAGGGCAGCCTGGCTGCAGCCAACCTCAACTCCATGGTAGTAGTGCTGGTGGGTTGCCATCCTAACTTACTGCTCCCATGGTTTGCATTTGTTTTAATTATTACTCTACCTCAATTAATAGCCTCAGACTAAAATCAATTCAGTATACGTGAGACTTAAGTTATAAATATGTTCATTGTACAGTGTTTTAATGAAAGTTTCAGCTAATACTGTTGGTTTTTTTACAGGTGAGCGCTTGAGCTGTCATCAGTTGAGAAACCAAGAGCACCTTGTGGAGCACAACAACCCCTCATCCAAGGCTGCTGAGAAGTGTGAGGATCATGGCTCCAGTTCTGCTAAGCTGCTTCCTTCATCAATGCCCAGTTCTATTCCAATGAGGAAGCCAGTTGATATAATGATGCATAAAGACAGGATCAATTTACTAAGGCAAATGAGTCAAGTGTTCAATGAAGAGCAGCATGTGGCTGTAGCAGATGCAAGCTCGGCCTCTGAGGATGAGAGAGAAGAAAAAGATGCAACCAAAGAAAATGTGATAACTCGAAAGAAAGGCAGCAACATCTGCTCTGAAAAACCTATTGTACCAGTTCTTGATAAAATGAGTGATAATGCTAACCTCAGAACCACTTGTGAAGGGAAAAAAAAGTCAGCATCTAATGGGGCTTTAAAGCCACTTGTAAGCAATTCATCTGAGGTTAGATCGATTAATTCTGAAGAGTTAGCTGTGTCTGGAAAAAGCTTTTCTGTAGATGAAACAGCTATTAAAAATAAAACTGATAATGAGAACTGTAATAATTCTCGAGTGGAAGAGCTTAAAGTTAAAGAAGCAAGTCAACCTGAAGAATCCTATGTAAAGACCAATGCTTCATCAAAGTTAGTCAATCTGGAAATCAAGCAGGGAAAAGTTTATCATGTGTCAAGTTATTCTAAGAGAGTTCAGGAGAAAATATCTGTGAAAAGCTTCGTTGGCAAAAGGGGTGAACATGTTGACATAATTGATGGCTTTTCATTCATATCATTTGAGGATAAAACAGCTTTGCTTTCTTTTGAACTATCAACATCAGGCAGTAGAAAACCGAAATGTGGAAAAAAGATAAAGGATAGTGAGCAATCAAATTCAGACCATTTCAGTGAAACTAGGAACAAAGGAGGAGAATCGATCCCTACCGCCGGTGAGGTGGAGGTTGCAGATGCTGCAGCGTCCCGTGCCAGTCACGTTTCATTACAAACACGCGAGGGAAGCACAGATGAAAACGATGTCATCTCCAAGCCTTCAAACTTGAGCTCAGTAGAATTCTCTGCATTTTCTAGGTTTGTATTTGTAAATAAATAATGTTAAAAATCTAATTTTAGTTGTAGTGTCAAACTATATGAGTAATGAAGGTATGTCTTTCTTTACATTTTTAACTGTAAATTTTCCCCTTTGTTTTGTACTGATATTATTAAATGCGCAAGACTGGAGAATTTTTCCCTGTTGCTATTATTTGTATGATTTTGATTATGGCATTCTATTGTTGCCTAGTTAATTTTTACCTTTATCCAGAAGTAATGAATTAGTTCTATTAATGGTTGGTTAAAATTTATTTGAACACTATTATGCACTTTGCTAAACAGAGAGTGCTATCTGTTTCATGGCTGTTGCCAATTGTAAATAAAATGAACATAGCTGAAGTGGAGTTGATGCAATTTAGTGATTTTTTGTCTTCAATGCTTTCACTTGCTTGTGCAAAATTGGTGGAATTGCAATTTTTATACCTGCCTCTCTCTGAAGTAAATATGCTGATTTAATAGATCCCTTCAGAAGGATAAAACTATGGTCTGCGTGCATTAGTGCACCCAGGAGGATAAATGTGAGGTCCTGAGCTCAGAATTAGCTAGGCCTTTTTTTGTTGAAATAGAATGGTTTTTTATTTTGTTATTGACCATCTCTTTTTTGTTCACTGCTGTCCTGCTTTTTAGCACCTAATCCTTTCTCCCTGAACTTCTTTATTGTTTCACAAACTTTATTCTCATCTTACTGTATCTATGCACCTTGCGCAAAAATTCTGCTTCCCATAAACTCCATACTAAATGGTTGCCTTCCTCCTTCCTTTGCACCCCATTACAGTTAAAAAAACATTTTTCACTGTATCTTGACTGGGATATATTTTTCTTTCGTTCTATTTCAACGTAAGTAGAACAAATTTAACTTATTATAATGAATAATTGATATTTTGATGTTCTGATGAAGAGTATACGATATTTTACGTTTTTGGGATTGAATTTTGATGGAGGTTTTTGTGTGCAGTTCGCGTCTGGACGAGTTCCTCTGCAAGAACTCCACTCTGAACATCAGCTACGACGTGCCAGAGTGCAGGTACCGTCTCCACCGCCCGCAGCCCGTGTGGCCCAGGGCAGGGTGTGCCTCTTGTTGGCTGGCCTCACTGGCTGTGTGTTGCGTCAGGTCCATGACTTCCATTGTAGTTGCTGGCACAAATTTAAGTCATTTATAAGAATGCCTTTTAGGTACAAAGATTAATTAATGAATAAGGACTTATAAGATGACAACAATGTGGGTGGCAATTAGAGCGGTTTTTGTGACGGCTGCTGCTGTGTTTTCCATAGTGGTGATTGTGACAAACTTTGAACAACAATTAGATAGTGTGCTTCCGTGTAACGATGTGAATTTCGTATTGTTGAACTGTGAGATCTACGGCGCGATATAGTACGAATTACTGAAGCGCTAGCAAATTAATGCTAATACTACTACTACTACTACTAATGAATAAGGTTTCCTAACTGATAAATGTTATACGTCAAGCTGAGGCTAATATCAAAGTTATTGGTACTTATTGCTTTTCCAGTGGCGTTTTCTCTTAACTAAGAAGTTCACCTTGGTCAAACTTGGTGTTTCCATCCTTCTATTACTGAACCATACTGGACAGTGGTCACACTCGGTCTTGATGTTGCAGCTGAGCGTCACATTGACATGCTACGCTGTTTTTTGATGCATGGCAACCTCTGGCGTAGTTTGAGAAAGGAGAAAGTCGAAGGACAGTGACGACCACGGTCTAGAAATTAGCTGTATTACGCGAGCTATCGCCCTGTAGCAGTCAACAAGAGCGCTGCATTTCAGTGTGGCGCTCGGCGCCAGCATCACGGCCGTATGTGGCCACCTTCCACATGCGTGATCCTGTACTTTGTTTGGGCTGAACAAACTGAACTCGGTCTTATTAAACTTCATGTTTGCAGTGAAACTTAGAAAAAAATCTTTCATAATAAAGTAGATATATTCCATTGATGGAAGATTTTTTGTTTTTGCATCGTGAATTTCTCAGTTTGCCACTCTTAAGCCCCCAGCTCATCATACTTGTTGAAAATTGTAGTGCATATCATTGAAAAGATCTCTGTCTCCATATATCGAGCCTGGCGTATGTACCGCCAGTTCTTAGATTTTGATTGCTTGTTCACATAATCACGCTAATCCAACGTTTTCACTGTTGGACCTCGGGTTACAAATTTAATTCTTTACGAGTACCGCCTATTAACCCAAAAAATTTGTTTCCCAAAACAATTTTTCCCATAAGAATGTTATAAAAACGACCCCTCAGGGGGATACAATTGTTGTATCTATGGGAATTAGCGCTCCCAGGGGGACAATGTGAGGGCCCGAGCTTAAGGTTAGGTAGGCTTTCTATGTGTTAAAATAACATAGGTTTTTGTTTTGTTACGGACCAACTTTTTTTCGGTTCACTGCTGTCCTGTTTTTCAGCACCTACTACTTTCTTCTTCAACTTTGATCTTGTTTCATGAACTTCTTTCTCGACTTAACTGTTTCCATGCCTTTTCTGCATAGATTCCGCGTTCCCTTAACTCCATACTAAATGGCGCCTTCTTCCTTCCTCTCTTTGGATCGCCTTTGTTGCGGATAGGGAGGCTTAAACTAACTAATAATCTAATCTAATCTGTTATAAAAACGAAACAATTCGTTCTACCCGTCTATTAAAGCTCATTTTCATTAATTTTTTTACACATGCACACATTTGATGAAGAAATTACATCATTATAATTCCTAAATAAAGTGCACCAGCATAATTTTACACACAGACATAAATACAGCATGAAAATTACGTTTAAAATTGAAGTACGCATGTACAGTAAACCTGAACCTCAGTAAACCACAGCATCAACAAATTTTCGGCATCGTCGAGAACAGGTGCCGTTTTGTCAATTTCGGTACCCCTTTCGCTACTTTAACGGCCTTTATTTCAGCTTTTTTCTTTGAAATTGTGCTGATCGTCAACTTCGAACGATTAAAAAGCTTAGCGAGCTCTTCCACACGCAAATCTTGGTCATGCTTCTTGATGATCACCTTCTTCGTCACGATCGTAATCATCTCCTTCTTGTTGGTGTCCTTCATCATCTTGGGAGGCATTGTCTAGCGTAATCTTACACTGCATAAAGTATTTCTAAATACAGTTCACAGTATTGCACGCGATCACGAAGCACGGCGTTAAAACTTGTCCACAAACACGGGTGCCTGGGAGGGTAATTTAGGTTCGTGACCCCAAAAAAAATTCGTAACCCAATACAAAGGCGTCACTTCGTAACCCAAAAAATTCGTAAAGGAAGGCATTCGTAACCCGATGTACCACACCTACCAATTGTATCAATTGGAATTAATGTTCTTAGGAGGACAATCTAAGGTCCTGTGCTGAAGGTTAAGTAGCTTCCTTTGATTGAAGTAGATTTTGTCTTGTCACTGCCTATCTTTTCCAGTTCACTGTTGTCCTGTCGTCAGCGGTTTATTCCTCATCTTATATCGCTTAATAATCATCTTTCTTAACCTACTGTTTCTATACTCAGGAGATCTAGTGTGCGAACTCACTTTGCGCATAGATTCCTCATTACCAAAACTCCATTCTAAGTGGTGCCTTCTTCCTTTCTCTTTTTGGAACACCTTTGTTGTGGTTTGGTAGGCCCAAACCAACTTTTCAGGTCTAATATATTTGATGAGTGAAAACTTTATTGAAAACGTTCATTCACTACTTCCAGGTGTTACTGGAAAGGAATTTATATAGAAACAAAAAAAATCCATATTTTAATTTATGTGTTGTTTCCAAGCGTGTGCGTGTACGTAGTCCATGCGTTATGCTTTGAGCTTCAAACGCTATCATATTTACGGTTAACATTACCGGGCTACCTGTCTTTAGCTAAATGGGAAGTTATGGTTAGGTTTGGATATGTGAAGCTAGGTTTGGTTATGGTAGCATAGGTTAGACTAAATTGGATTTAAATAGGAGAGGCTAAGTTGAAATAAATTACGTGAGGATAGGTTAAGTTTGGTTAGGGTATAGTTAGGTTAGAGTATGTAGTTGTGGGATAGGCAAGGTTCGGTTCGGCTATTAAAAAAGATATAGGTTCGGCTGTTAAAGTTTGAAAAATATGTGAGAATTTTTTGGAGGTCTACCTTGCTTAACTGTAATATTAAGAGGGAACTTTCCCCTGGTCATGCGGGTTATGTGTGAACACAAGTCTGCTCTTGTTATAATAAGCGGTGTAGTATTGTATATGATGTGTCGCATCCACCTGGCTGTGGAGTGAGACGTTGTGCTCAGCCTTAATACCTCTGATAATATCCGTACAGCTTCTGTCATTTTTAAACCCTCCCAGTTTTTGTCTTCAGCGTTCTTTGCTCATGTCTTCAGCATTCGTTTAGAAGCTTTTGTTGCTTGTTGGTTAAGAAACCTTCATTGGATCCATATCCGGAATGCAGATCAGTTGCTGTAGGGTGTAGATGTGTGACAGTAGTTGACTTTTGAAGGGCTACTTTTTTAATAGAACGTTTGGCTAATGCCAATTTTTGGCATTAAATTGAAGAAAATTGTGATTTAATGTTCCATTTATTTATGTTGGTATTATATATTATCTTTTTAGCAGATAGAAAATGATGAATGCATCTCACTTAACGTCTGTTTAAGTATATTTCTTGTGTGCAGGAAAACTGTCGAAGGAGTTTCCAAAGTATGGGATGAAGATGGTCAAGATACATCTGTGGGCCTCAAGCTTAGGAGTTCATCAGTACAAACTACAGCTCCTGGCAACAAAATTTTGAATCAGAAGTTAGATAATGTAAACGGCGTATCAGCAGGCACTGTTTCTAAAACTCTCCCTAGTGTTTCAGTTCAGCCCGTCAAGGCAACGGCCGCGGCAAATGGATTTCTGTCCAGAATACCACTATCTGAACCTCGGCCCATGTCGCCTGCACCCTCAAATGCTTCTCCGATAGCAACCAGCTCCAGTGAGAGTAATGTTAAATCATCAGAATCATTTTCTACAGAATCTTCTCCCACCTCACTTCCCTGCAAGCTGCCAAAAGTAGTGTCAAAAACTTCTAGTAAATCAGACCGAAAATTTCTACGACCCAAAAGTTCTGAAGTGTTTGTGTGTCGAGGTGGGAAGCTAGTGCCTCTCACGAGCATCATTAAGAGGGGCTCACCTCCTAAGCCTCCAGAGAAGAAGAAAACGAGTGATCTTATTTATGTTTACCATGACGGCGAGTTCTTGACCATGGGCGGCTCACTGTGCAATGTGGACCCCCGGTACAGCAGGTCCCTCACATCTCAAGTCATGCTGCCAATAAACCTAATTAACAAACCATGCCAAAAACGTAAGACCTTGACTCACAGCAACTTCCGAGCGGTGCTTATTGACAAGAGAATGGCGGATTTTGCGCTGAGTGCCTTGAGGAAACCCATTTCAACTCATAAAGACTACCACAAAAATAGTTCGTTTGTCCGAAATGGTCCCTTGAATTGTAGACGCCAGGGTGCCGTGACCAAGGTAAAACCTCGGACCACCAAGAGCAGTATTCTTGATATCATAACACAGAAGTTGGCAATTGATGTGGTGGACGGAGCCTCGCGGGACGCGAACGTAGGCAGCGAGTTGGAGCGCCGCGACTCCAAGCTTGTGCAGAAAAACCTCCACCGCTTTCCGTCACTCTCGCGCGAAATGCAAAGATTGGATAAGAAATATATTCCATCAACGAGTGTTGACGTAAGTATTTTGTTGTTCTGTTGCATTCTTCGAGGTAACAACTTTATAACAGCTTTCTTCTCATTGGTAGGCTTGTTGAGGGTCTGTGAAGCATCGACTCGTTTCAAAATGCGTGGAAACTCGTTTTTCAAACATCATTTTCCACACAATGAATCCAAATACGCTAGTGTCGTTGAGTAGAAAAGGGTCACTCCTAACTTCTAGTAAAATTTACTAGTGTGAGGTGACTGAGTGATGGCACTTACTAAAGAAGATCTTAACCAAATACTTTGAAGTGAGTGGTTTCGACTAGGTGTTGAAGTGGGTTCCACCTGTAAAGTGTCGAGCTCTAAAACAAGTTTTGAAGTGATTTTGAAGGCTTGCGACTGTCTTTCTGTCGCAAAAGGTTATGAAACATGCTGGTGTGAAATTTAACACATTTCCTGCAATGGGCTAAATTGATGTTGAACATTCTATTTGCGCAATATTCGACTTGCGCTCCCAGGAAGAAAAGGTCAGATCCTGAGCTGAGGGCTGAGTATGCCTTCTTTTTATTGAAACATGATGGGTTCTTTGTTTTGTAACGGGCCTCCTTTTTTCGCTTCACTGCTGTTCTGTTTTCAGGACTTATAACTTCTTTTTCAACTTTTATCTTGTTACACAAACTTCCTTCCTAATTTGCTGTTTCTTTGGGCTGGGGATTTTTTTTTGGGGACACACATTCTACTTAGAGTTATGTTTTCTTAACTCCATACATACTAAATGATGCCTTCATCCTTCCTCTCTTTGGAACACCTTTGTTGTGGTTAGGGAGACTTAAACTACCATATAATCTAACTCTTAATTCCGCATATTTGTTTTAAAACCGCATTATTGGAACAGCAGAATATATACAGAGGAAGAAGCATCTGTGAATCCTGATCTCGAGGTGTTGCGGTTAAGTAGGCACTTCACACGTGAAGCTTGCAATCGCAGTCTTGCTAACTCGCTCTCGTGGCTAAATGTCGGATGTGGCACGCTATCAGCCAGATAAATTCTTGTTGCTGTTAGGCCGCAAAGAATTCATTTGTGCTGAATTTGCTCTTCATGGTTTTCCCGTTTAGGAAATACAGAAACGTTTCTACTTGTCAAATAAAAACATTTCAAGAAGTATTACTAGGGTTCAATGTGAGCTAACTAACAAACAAAAGCCCTGTCACTTCAGGTTACATTGTACTAGACCACCCATGACTCGTTGGATCAGGTTGTTTAACTAAATTTTAAGCCTTCAAATTGAATGGTAATCTTGCTTTAAACGAGTGTAAAATAATTTGCAATATAAATTAAAAACAGTTCTGTAATAACCTGCTGAAAAAACTATGAAAACAAATTTTGGGAAATGGGCATTAGTAACAAAAGTTTCTACAACACAGCTTGGGCATCAATAGAAGTTTTGCTGAAAAAACATGAATTTCTGTGTATTCAAGTGTGAAGTACCTCTAGTTCGTTGTGTGTGTGCAGGCAGCGGAGCCGGGCCGGGAGGGCGGGCAGCAGCAGCAGCAGCTCTCTCTGACGCGCGGGCCTGCACCGGAGGACCGGCCGATGCGAGGTGAGCTGACGGTGCCAACTCTCCAGTTCGCTTCCTCTCCTGTACTCTCCGGTAGTTCATTCTTATCCATTTCTGCTTTAGGAATTGTAGTGGTTCTTGTTTGCATTGACACTTTGTGTCAATGCTTGTATTTGTAAGTCTCAAATTTTGATATGTTTTTCAGAGGGCAAATGTATCTAGTATTTGATCCTTTCTTATCATACGTCCCAGAATCATATAACGCACGAGTGTCCTCATTTCTTTCTTTAAGTCACCGTGTCCTAATGATCAAGGCTGCTCAGTTTTCCTATGGTGGGTTCGAAACCTCGCAGTGTTTCTCCTCGTTGAGACAAGGAAATTTTGTGAAAATTCCCTCCTATTGGAAATAATTGCTGGCTATAAATAATATAACAGTATTGACTTGATTGGAATAAAATATCCTCGTCTCACTTCTGCTATTCACTTCATGGAGATCTTTTCATTTGATTGCCAGTGTGTTACGTGTTGCGAGCGTGACCGGGAAATCAAGCCTTTTTGTGTTGCCACTTGGTGTCAATCTTCACTGAATTTGACATAGGTCACAGCGAAGACGAAGGTCATAGGGGATGCACGTTCACACTGATCATTGTGACAGTAGATTAGCGTATCTGTTTTAAATAGGGGATATTTGCAGGATTTTGTGGAGCAAAATAAGTTGCATGACTACTCTCTTGAGTTTTCGAAATCCTTTGGTTAGTTTTGCTTTCATTGTCGTAAATTATTCGTTCTATGAGACCGAAAGTAGTGAGGAATTGGAACTATTCCATCATTATCTCATTTTAGGGACAGCGCAGTAATGTTCCAGTTTGAACGACCAGGTTGCCTACAACCGGGCGTTAAAGTGAAGCGGTGCGAGGTGAAGGTGCCGTGGTACCGCCTGCCCCCCTCGCTGAAGGTGTGGTGCCTCGTGCACCACTGCTATGACTGTAGCTGCGGACTCGCCGCCCCTCCTCCTGACCCCCACGTGTCGCTCGAACAACCTCAACAAGAAGGCCAAGTCAAGAAAGTCGTTGGACTACATCAGGAAAATCCATTCGGCGATCATCGTTTTAAAAAGGCTTTAGGGAATGATTTTTCTAGTAATAGTGAATTTAAGGATAAACTTGAGGATGATACCAGTGCCGACCGAACTGTTCTTAAAGTCAAACCGGAATTGCTTTCTCCGGACGCAGCATTTACAGCATTACTGAATTCAAGAACAAAGAACCGTGATGACAAGGAGAAGGAATCTGAGCTTCGAGTTAACAACTCTGTTGAAACGTTAAAGAGCAATAATTTTGTTCGCAAGAATGCTTTGGTGGGCTCACACGGTATTTTTTCTCAAAAAATGTCAAGTTTAAAAATGCATCGTAACACTATG
Organism: Platorchestia sp. MABIK; assembly: GCA_014220935.1. Lineage (NCBI taxonomy): Eukaryota > Metazoa > Arthropoda > Malacostraca > Amphipoda > Talitridae > Platorchestia > Platorchestia sp. MABIK. The sequence continues at coordinate 78,613 of JACJUY010003317.1, read as the reverse complement.
GATAAGATTGAAAACAGTCCTATTGACAATAAGACCCCTCTAGGCTTCAGTACGTTAGACAGGAAAGTAACTGAACATGGAAGTCAATCAAAAGCTTCAAGCGAAGTATTGGGTAGCCATCAGCGACCTCCCCACTCAGGCAGAAAGCGAGAGAACAGCCTATGCTCGCAGGAGGAGCTAAGTTCATCCAGATGTAGGAAATTTAAGGCTTTCGTTCCGACACGTGAAAGAGAAATACCGAATATGAAGTCTATGACAGAAGGTTCATCGTATAGTCGTGCTGGTAGCTCCGAAGTATTGAATGGTGATGCGAAGACCTTGGAGAAACTCAGCTTGCTTGGTTCTTCCTTCTCAAGGAAGAACTTCACTTCACCTTTATCCATGAAGACTGTCGATGCCCATGCTTCTGACGGTTTCGAGAGGTGAGTGTTAACAGATGATTTAAACAATTGGTTCTGTATTTTGCTACTTAGTTGCTTGATTAACGTTTTGCTTGCAGACCAACTTGCATTCCTTCCGAAGGATTTTATTTTGTTTCACTTCTAGATCTTATGCGTAGTCTTGAGAGATCAGCATCCTTTAGATTATCTTCTGTTGCGAGTTCACCGTCCAGTTGAAATTTTCAAGACTTGTAACTGATATTGAACCAAACTTCAGCATTGAAATCTATAGATAAATTTCTGCCGTATTGAAAATTTTAATTTTCCCGGCATCATGCTTTCTGGGAATAAAAACATATCAGTCGCATCATTTATTATGCATTCGTCCAGCTATCATATTTGTGTTGAGTGCTTGATTTTTCTGTCACTTCAAGAACATTTAAATGAAAGGTTGAAGTTGAAAATCCTGCTGTAGGTAAAAGTTGTTGAATTATTGCAAAATGTTACTGGACTCCTAAACTATTGAAAAGTTAATTTATCAATTGTACTCTAAACAGACAATAATATTAAGAATTTTATCAGTTTATTAAAAACTGGACTGCACCCGAACAACTGGAAACTATTCTTCTGTGCCTGCTTAAACGCATAAAAGTACACATACCTATTAGAACTAAAAATATAATGTAAGTAAACCTGTGAAACACTCGTAAGTTAGGTAAAACATTTTTTCAATTGCAGATGAAAAAATATCAGAGCAAAATGTTTTGTAACGTAGTCATCATCTGCTTCAGCAAAAACCAATTTCGGCCCGGCATGTAAGTCTCAGTTAATTGTTCGCCAACTCTAATTAGGATTTTGTTTCATTTTCACATGTTTTTTAGGTTGATGCTGTGTAATTCCTGACTGTGCGAGTAATTTTACGGCTTAGAGACGTTGTTGACACCCATGGCTGCGCCGCAAATTTAAAACCTTAGTGCTATCTTTATTTTGTGGCTGTGGCTCCATTGGTGTCGAGTGAAATTGTTTCGAACCTCTGCTTGGAGATTTCTTGCATTTTCTTTATGGCGGAATTACGTCCGGTGTTCGATCATTGGGCGGTATGTTGATTTTGCTAGTTGCAAGGGAATTTTGTGAGGGGTGTGGTTGCGGAGTCATGTTACCAGCGAGGCTGCAGTTGATGCTGGTGTCACTGTGTAGTGTTCGAAACGAATAAGCATTGTGATATTTTCTTTTCTTTCTTCTTCCTAGTCTCATACTTCACTTCAGAACTATGTAGATATAACACACTTTATTATCCGTAAGGTGTATTATGTATTATCCAAGAATTCGTGTTCGTTGCTCGAAAATTGAGCATGAAAAAAGTGCGTGTCGATTAAACTTTATCAAGGAATGAGCATCTCTGCTTGTTCACCTCACAAATTACACTCTAGGTGATGTTGTTCCTTCTCTGGCAACTAGCATTGAGTCCCAACTTCTCAATGTCCGATGCTATCTATAAACTACTGCTAGAATGCATGTGATTCTTTTTACAGAATAGGAAGATAATAGTATGGTATTTGAGGTTGTGCATCTACTTCATGAATAGTTGATACAAAATTTTTTTACAATACATATTCCCTGAAGGAGATACTAGTGTATCTATGGGAATAAGTGCTTAGAGACGGAAAATGTGAGGTTCCGAGCTGAAGATTAAGTTGGCTTTCTTCTTGTTGAAATCAAATAGGCTCCTGTTTAGTTACGGACCATTTTTTTCGGTTCACTGCTGTCCTGTTGTTCAGCACCTACTTTTCTCTGTTTCGTGAATTTCTTCTCAACGCACTGTTTCTAAGCGCAGGTCTCTTGTGTGGGAACTCACCTTGTGCGTGATTCTGCGTTTCCTTTCAGTGCATACTAGTTTGTGCCTACCTCATTCTTCACTTTGGAAAGCCTTTGTTGCCGTTAGGGAAGCTCAAGCTGTGGTATCTGATTTAAGGTATAATATATATTCTGCCTTAAATTTGTTACCTATTATACGTTAAGTATATATAGATACTGAACTGTTCAATTCCAGGTATGAGAATTGCTGATTCCTAGCTGGTAGAAAGATGGCATTGTCTTGTGTAGTCGTTAATGTTTTTTAATTTTAATTCTCCCAATGGGAGGAGCATTTTCATTGTTAATGTTTGTGTAGGAACGGAAGTAGACCGCATACCGAGCAATATTAGGCGTAATTATGTCTAAATGAAGTTTACAAAAAACTCGTTTCATTGTCATCATCGTGTTATAAGACTATTGTTGACAAAGTCCTATCTTGCGACCAGACTAAGTGACTTCCAGCGTACTCGCTAACTGTTCTCCTCGTAAGAGACTTGGAGCATGAACGGGGTCACGTAAGGGATGGGTTATCTTTGAGCTCTCGCTCTGGCTTTGTCCTGTCGCTCTGGCTTTGTCCTGTCGCTCTGGCTTTGTCCTGTCTACCATAGTTAATCAATAAGGTCGTCAAGGAACGAGAGTTGGTTTTCTCTCTAATAAATTTATGGTCGATGATCATATAGCCACAGTTTTGTGTGGCCTGTCCGAAGCGGAGAACCGAGCATGAGGTGAGCTCTTTATAACACCGTGAAATTTGGTCCATCCTTTGGCTCTCGATTGTAAACGTATACCCAGCTAAGACCAAAATGTTTCTCATGTCTATTAGCCGCACCTAATTAATATTATAGACACCCAATTTTAAGCCTCCTGCCTGCGTGAGACAGACTCAAAATAAATACATTTCATTCACACGGTAGACTATATGGAGTTCTTGGCCAAAAAATAAACTATTACAGCAAATCATTACTTGTTAATATCTGTACCACAAACCTGCGTGGATGGATCTCTCTTGAAGTTGATCATTTCTGAAATGTTTGTGAGCATAAATTTTGCAATTTTTTTAGTTATCACCCCTCATGGGGATACAACTATTGTATGTAGGGGAATTAGCACTCCTAGGGGGAAATGTGTAAGGGCCTGAGCTGAGAGTTAGGTAGGCCTTCTTTTTGTTGAAATGAAAGGTTTTTTTGTTATGTTTAGAATCATTTTTTTTCGGTTTACTGCTGTCCTGTTTTTCAGCACCTACTACTTCCTTCTTCAATTTTTATCTTGTTTCATGAGCTTCTTCCTCAACTTACCGTTTCTATACCGCTTTTGCATAGATTCCGCATTCCCTCTTCTCCATACTAAGTGGTGCCTTCCTCTCTTTGATACGCTCTTTTTTGTAACGGTTAGGGAGGCTTAAACTAACTTATAATCTAATCTATAGTCTTTGAGTTTTGTACGCTTGAAATGTGAATGCATCTCATGTTGAACAGTTCAGAAAGAAATTAACTATAGCCAAGCATGGTCTCGTTATTAATGCCGGGAGCAATCTGAAGAACATATTTAATTCTGTCCCTCACATTTAATTCTGCTTTCTTGATGACAATTTCTCTTGGGAACACTTTCGTTGTAGTTAGAGAGGCTTAAACAAACTTACAACTTTATTTTTGGGCGCTTTTTCTTATTTATAAATTCGCGTCTGACTTTTGACTCAGCATCGTCCTTTCATTGGCCCCTCCAGTTGTGAAAGTTTCATGCTTTCTGTTGTTCTTCACTATGACCCACGATTTGGCGGGAACTGCTTTTCTTGATTCTGCACAATTGATGTTGTACACTTAAGAATTGAAAAAATTTGATAAAAAACACACGTTATCTTCGTTTTTTCATAATTTCGTGCAACGTATCTTTTCTACATTAAATTAAATTTAAAAAAGCCTCCGTCGATGTTCCATAAAGTATCATTTTTCTGTGCAGAAGCATTGGCGAGTCTTCCAGTGCACAATGCGGGAAGGCCTTGGACACTGCGAGTGGCGCAGGCTGTGGGGCAGAGAACACTTGCGACCAGCAGTCTGTGTTGCCGGAGTGCGTGATCCTGGAGCTGTGCGTCGGGCAGCGGGAGGGGTCGGCGGGCCGCCCGTCTGGCCCCACCATCCATAACATCATCAAGCACTGGAGCCACGACACTAACCACAGCGCCCGCACTTGCGGCTACTCCAGAGAGGGAAAGTCGTACCGGGCTGTGCTCAACCCGCAGAAGCAGGGCTTCGATTACATGCCTCCCATTGCGCCTTGTAATTCCAACGCTACCATAAAGAGCGTGCTTTCCGCTTTTCTCAAAAGGGGCTACATCCGTGATGTTCAAAACGAAGATAAGAGTTTGAAGTACGAACCTGAGGAGGCTAATGCCGTGTATTGCCGCAACCGAAACTTACCTGTGGCTGAAAGGAAAAAAATAGCTACTCCAGCTGCACAAATGTTCTTCCCTAGGGAGGGCTGCGAGAGTCCTGTTCGTCCTTCATCCGTATCCAGTTGTAAAAGTGTCAAAACTCCTGTTTCGGGGCCCGGTATTTTGTTGAGCTCTTCACCTTCAAAATCTAGTGTTTGTGCCGACATTGCATCTGATAAAAATCCTGTTAGTTCATGTATTACTCGTCCTGTTGCAAGTCCTGGAATCAATAACGCCATCACCACTACCAATAGTAGCAGCAGCTACACCAACACCAGCGGTTATGGCAGTAAGAGCAGTAACAGCTGTAGCAGCCTAAGCAACCAAGGCTCTTGGGGAGAAATGAAGCTGAAGATGGCGTGGAAGCGAGGTCACCAGCCCGGTGAGGGCGTTGCTGTCACATCGTGCGTGTCGCTGCCAGAGATGGTGCAGGCGGAGGAGCGGCGCGGAGAGCTCGAGCTCGACTTGACTCCTGCACCTCCTGGCACCGCAATGCTCGTCACGGAGGCTCGCTTTAGGAAGCTCATCAACATGAACATCATTGGTGTTATTGGCCTTAATAAACAGAGCAGGTAATGACGATCTTCTAGTTACCATGTCAAATTGTCACTGTTTTTCTCAAGCGTATGGATTGCTTTTTCTCTCAAGCGTGATACAACTATCATATCTACATGAATTAGCGTTTTATGGGGAAAGATGTGCGGTCCCGAGCTAAAGCTTATGAAGCCTTCCTTTTGTTGAAATATAATTGTTTTTTTGTTTTGTTACGAACCATTTTTTCTCGGTTTACTGCTGTCATTTTCAGCACCCATTACTTTCTACTTAAACTTTGATCTTGTTTTAAAAACTTCTTTCAATCTTGCTGTATCTGTGTACGGGGTGTGGGGGCACACGTTGTGTATAGGTTCACAGTTCTCTTAATTCCGGACTAAATGGAACCTTCTATGTTTTTCTCTTGATACACCTTCGTTGTGGTAAGAGATGCTCAAACGAACTCATAGCTTCTCACTTCATGACTCAGCATCGTCACTTAATTTAATTGCACTGGCGAATGAAATGCTTGTCCAACTACAGGGTACAAATTTTCTATACAATTTTGAAGTATCATACATCGTAATGTAATGAAATACGTCTTTGGTCATAATTAATTAGCTCAAGCATTCTTAATCTTATGTTGAATAATTTATACATTTTTTCCAGTGTGAACCTACAGCTCTCACCAATGTCATTGATACTGTCAATGATTACTCAGGGTGAAGGGACATGGATTGTTTTGGGGTTAAATTTGAGAATTAAATTATTTATTGAAATTGACCAGTTTTGCAGCGCGTTCTTCCTCGCAATCCTCTCGTAATCAAACTGTGCAGTTAATGATTACCTGCAAAATTGATTTAGTGGAAGCTTGGTCATTGTTTTTTTTCACTAGAATTAGTGATGTTTTGTAACCGGAGTCAGGTTGAGATAATTGACGTGCGCGCAGGTGCATTATTGCCCCCGTGGAGTCGAGCGAAATGCTCGCCAAGATGCGCCTGATCCAGACGCAGATCAGCAACCGCCTGCTGGACGTCGGCCCTAACATGCGCGACATCTTCTTCCCTCCTCACCAGCCCACTGGCACCGTCGTCAAGCCCAGGTCCGTTGTGCTAGGCTCACATCGAGCCGCTAGTTATTTACCTTTGTTACTCATCCTGTGCTGTCAAAATATTCGGTGACGCAATCATATGAATTCCTTTGTGCGATCTTTTATGAACTGTTTTTGTTGGCTCCTCTTGAGTGCGAGAGAGAAAGTGTTCTTTAATTGTTTGTAGTGACTGAAAGCTAATGAAGCAATAAAGTACGTAAGTGCGTTGTTGTGATGGGAGATTTCAATCCAAGACTGAACGCTGAGGACCGGGAAATGTTACCGACCTGCATTTGATACTTTCCGATAATTAGGATAACCTTTCCTGTTGTCCGGACAGGATCATTATACCTGGACAGCAGGCGGAGAGGAGGGTGTAGAACAATCTCTCTGGAGAATACAACTATTGTATGTATTGGAATTAGCACTCTTAGGAGGAAGATTTTAGGGCCCAAGCTGAAAGTTAGGTAGGTTTCACTTTAGTTGAATAGAACAGGTTATCTGTTCGTAATGGGCCACCTTTTATTTCGATCACAGCTATTCTGTTTTTAGCTACCTACTTTTTTCTTCTTCAGCTTTGTTTTATGTACATGCTTCCTAACTTGCTGTTTCTGTGCTCAAAAGATTTTGTGTGGGAACTCACCTTGAGCATTGACTCGTTCTCTAAACTCCATACTAAATGATGCCTTCCTCCTTCACAACACATTTGTTGTTATGGAAGCTAAGCTCATCTAATCTAGTGAAGAATGAAGATTGATAATGGAATTAGTTGGAAAGTTATGATCTGTTGGATCATTATGCACTAGAGGTGTTACTGTGCAAAAGCCGAGAAGCGGATATATTTAACTCAATAATAGTTAGAACTACTCCACGGATCTGAGGTTGAAGAACGATGAAAGCTAGGAAACAGTTTTAACTAAACGTTAAAATTAGGTGTAAACTCCGTGAGACGTGAGCCGTGTGTGGGGTTTGGGCTCCATATAATTGCTGGCTTCCGTAGTGTTGATTCACTCGCTTTTTGTTCTGCGTGAATATCATATCTTCTTTCATGGGAACCACACTACTGGACAATATTTGTGCACGTTCAGTTTACAAGCGAAGGATGTCAACTTTGTTTTACTTGAGTTATGCTCTTTGTTGCGGAAAAAGTGTTTATCATTATTTGGTAAACTTCGGTAAATTTTTGCTTCTTGGATATTTTATTTACATTGGGGTTATATATCAAAACTTATTGAAATGCGTACTTTACCTTGACCAATTAACTTCTAACTCCCATAGTGATTTCTTGAAAGGCTTTCTGGAAATGCGAGGCTGTTAGGCATGCTATTCTTTCGAGAAATCCATGTATGCCAGTGGCAGCGGCTGCCCCTATTTTTTTTCAGTATAGTTTTCAATTTTGTTGTTTTTCAGTTGAGCAGAGTATTTCGTCAAAGATAAGTGTAGGGAAGTCTCGATTGGACGTGTGAGTCCTGAGGAGGTCTAGGATAGGCAATAGATTTAGGTTAGTTAGGTTTGTCCATCGCATGCTATGAAGACTGGTGTCCTTATGGTGAAATGTTAGCTTATTTCAGCACTAGATAGGCCTTTGGGACTTTTTTCTTTTATGCCCATTTTGCTTCTTTGTTTTCGTTTGTTCTTCGCTACCTCTTCTTTGTCTTTTCTTCCCCATCCTTCTCAGAGTGCTGTTGTTACGTGCAAGGTATCCTGTGTTGAAATGCACCTTGGGCATATATTACTCGTTTTCATCAGTCCATATTAAATGGTCCTTTCTCTTTGCTCTCTTGAGATCGCCTTTATTGTGGATAGGGAGTCTTGAAGCTAATTATTATAATTATGATAATGATTGTGTGTGTGAGTAATGGTGACGTTCTGAAGTAACCTGCCTCAGTAGAGCTACAGGAGTAAACTAGCAAAAGTTTTCTGAATTTTTGTACTTCATTTTTCTACTTCAAACATTAAGTTTAGACGCTTAGATGGCAATGAATCGTTTGAATGAATTTTCCTCAGCTGGTGGTGTGTTGTGGCTTTGAGATATTTAGTTAGAACTATCCTACCATGCAATTCAGTTAGAACTATGCTACCGCAATGAACTACGTTACCTCATTATGTTATACATTGGAGCATTTCTGAATGGTTGTCCAATTCTTTTCTTTCTTACAGGTTCATTATGATCCGGTGTGACAAATCTGGCAGCTGGGAAATCGCAGGACTCGTACAGAAAAAGTCGTCTGATCATCAGGCAGACAATGTTCATTTTACCACTAGTGATATATTTGATACCAGCCCTACAAAAAAGACATATGGATGCGATCAACTGCCACTGAAGTCGGAGACTCCTTCTACGGTCGGGTCACTCAAGAAGACTTTCTCTTCAGCAGCTTCCTTGGGAGTTTCGTCATCACCATCTTCAGCTAGTGTCTCATTCTCTGAGACAATTCTAGGAGAAATTAGCGACACATCCTCGGCTTTGCAGTGTGATCTTAGATCTTCTGACGCTACATGTAGTCAAAAGCCTCTTCCATCCTTTGATGATGAGACTTTGCATCTGTCATCAGAGACGTCTGTGACCAACTGTCGCACCGAGCCTCTTCCTTCCATATCATCGGAACTGCTCACGCCAACAAAGTCTCTGCCATTGTACACTGTACAAACTCATTCTAAAGACAAACCTATAATTTCATTTAATCTAATTCCTTTTTCCGACCAGACAACATCATCTAAATGTGATCTACTCTCTTTACCGCTCTTACCTTCTATGAGCACTCAAGCTCATCGTTCTTCCACATTTTCTAAAATATCTTCAAACTTAGTTCAAAACAGAGATTCTTCCTGTGCTGTGAAGACTGATGTTCTTAGCAAATCTTCATCCATTTGCAAAACCACTAACGTTACTTCCAGTTCAATTTCTTCAAGCTGCCCTATTTCAACTCCATGTGAACCAGCGCCCAATTCAGGACTTTCTCCCATGAAAATGAATGTAGTGTACAAAGTTCCTTTGACCCTTACAAATATTTTGCGACCAAGTAGTACCCAGGCCTCATTCTCTGGTTCATCCTGCAGCAATAGTGTAAATGTCATGAGTGCCTTGGAAACTGATGTTCGACCTATCAATTGTCAGCATAAAGATGATGCAGTGAGCAGTCAATCCTCTCCTTCTAAAGACAGTTTAGTGACTTGTACAGCAACATGTCAACCCTCTCTTTCTTCACATGTACCATCTGTTAAATCTCAGCAACACTTTCCTCTGAAAGACACGGAAGAGATTCCTAGAAAATCAGATCATTCTAAGATATCTTCGTCTTCTAATGAAATACCTGGTGAAGTTTGTACAGATGGTGCTCAGGTTTTATCCTCTGCCAAGAATTTGCTCGTAGAAGAGCAAATTGATGCAGTCGGTTGTCGGAAGGTTAAAGGCTGCGAGAAACCACCTTTTGCGCTTACCTTTACCGAGTCCCGACCAAGTGAGCTGTCGTCTTTATCAATGACATCATTGTCGTCGAAAAACACAACTACTTCTTTAGCAAGTGCTTCTGTAGAAAATAAAACTACGGTAAATGAGTTCACAAAACCTACTATTACCAAGAGCTTGAAATGGGCTGCAATTGACCTGTCAATAAATTTTAAAAGTATAAAACTTGGGTGGCTTAAAGGTACAATTCAGAAATCAATCCTGGCTCAGATTCGTTCAACCTCACTTGAAAGTTGCGGAGTGGTGACTTTCACTGTGAGGGGGTCAGAGGAAGAGACCATTTTGTATGGCCGCTCGAAGGTCATGCGCAAACCAAATATTCTATTGCTCATTTTGGGTTCTTCTATCTCTGCCTTAGATGTGGCTTCTGGTCTTCCTATTATTGATCTCTTCAAAAATAATATGATGGCATATGTTTTCAGAGGAGACGAAGGGGAGCGCACATTTTATAGATACGTTGCACCAAATTTTTTGACGCCAATAGAATCGAAAAAAGAAGCATTGTCTCCGACGAAACAACGTCGTTTGCCATTAGAGCTATTTCGAGAAAGCAGCGTCTCACATTGCCTTCTGAAAAGATCAATAATCAACAACGACATTAGCAATGAACCCTCCAGTATTAAATCTAGCTTCTCGTGCGTGTTGACCGATACAGGAAGCTATCAGGCTGATCCTTTAGTATCTAAACCCAATCGAAATGAAAAATTAGTAGATGGTGAAGGAATCTTGAGCAAAGAGGAACATTCGTTGAAGGTTGATACAAGGCTGAAGGAAACGCAACTCGCCGTCGGAGCAGATGCGGGTGGTGAGAGCATCACGGTGAGCAGTGAAGCAGCAGACAGCGGTGTGCCGCAGAGCGCTGTGCTCTCCTGCCACGAGATCACTCACTGCGCGCCGCTAGTCGAGCTATCCTGCTCTGCTCAGCCTGCGGTTCAGTGGCCGCTCCCTCCTGGTAAGTGATCGTATTATTGCCTTCTTCTATTTAGTTACTAAACCAATTTTGGCATGCCTCATCTGATATATTTCGATTATTTTATATATTTTTGTCCAACTTTGTACTACTCTTAACACTATTGGCGAGAATAATTTCGTCGCTAACTGTATCATGGATTCTATCTATGAGGAGGTACATTGTGAGTAACTATTGTGTGCTCTTGATCCTCAATAAAAATTTAAGTAGCTTGTGAGGGCTTAGATTCTCTTAAGTAGCTATTTCAATTGCGTAGAATTGCACTCACGCTAAGGACCTTCTAATAGTCTTGGTAAAAAATGTCATTTGGTGCGGCGGGGCTGCTAGACCTTTTGTTACTGTGTTTCGAAATGGTGCATTACCTCTGAACGCTAATTTCTTGCTGAATTGTTGGTATGCAGGGTGTCTACTAGGTAGTAAAGTAGTAAAAAGTAGGAAAATTTGGAAAGTAGTGAAAAAAGTAGTAAAAAGTAGTAATATTTGCCTTGGGGTAGTAAAAAATTGTGAAGTGGAAAAATTCTCTGAAAATTTAAAGCAATGTTGCACATGTGTATAAAGAGTATGAAGATTTTTAAAATTCATTTCTCCCATAATCAGAAATTTGCCTCGTTTTATGGGAAATATTCCTGCAAAGCAGGGTGTAATTTTAGGATTGGAGGATACAAAATAGAAAAAACTTCCGAAATTTTTGCGAACGGCTGTTAAAATAGTTCACTTTTTCTTCTCATTCAGTTTGATCTGAAAGTTATCAAGTTGTTTTATAATGTAAGGTTCATTTGAGCCATTTTATTATTAACAAATTATTGATAGAAAACAATAAAAAACGGATTTCGCTTTGATGCGGGAATCGAGGTTTCATATATCGTATAAATATAAATTTAAAAAATGTAATACCAGTGGCGATCCATTGTTGAAAACACTTCTATTAGTGTGCGCTTACATTGAAATACAAGCTTAGGAATTTGCCATTTAAGGAATTAAAATTTAAAATAAAAAAAGTTTTTAAAAATTGTGCATTTATGACAATGAGGTCAACATTTGACATCTTTTATTCTTACGTATCAAATATGCATTAAACGATCTTGTGAAACATCAAATAGTTTAGCTACATATTTTCTCATGGAAGTGTGTCAAGTGGCTTTGATTAAATATGCTTGTCAATTAAAATGATTCATATTTTATTGCGAATAACAATTCTTTTAATGTAAAACATCTTGTGAACTTTTTCTTTTAAATTTTATGAATAAACATTAAACAACTAGTCAAAATTTTCGAAGAGATAGTTGTACTTATCACTAAATAACTATTACATTTTATTGGATTTCATCTTTAGTGGATGCAGTTGCCCGTGGGATATATCGCATAGTTGGCATAATTGGTCTTTTTGTGCACATGATACTCAAAAATTGGAGTATTTTATTCACAAACGTAAGCACAGAAATAAAATTATTCTCAATTAGCTTCTAGAGACTCCTTCTGCAATTTCAGATGAGTAAGTCCTGAATCAAACTTATTACATATCGATTCCTCCTAATGAATAATGTTTAATTCAAAGTCATATATTTGGTTGGTAAAATCTTGATTATCATAAACTTGATGTAACCTTCCAATAATCTTATTCGAAGACAAATATTCTCACACTTCAAGTTGTTGCGGCAGGATAGAAACATTTCAGTGACGTCAAAGGAACTTCTCCGCAGTTCATTTACATCAGAAAGTGTTTTTTTAGACCTGAGCTTGATTTTGAGCAGTATTATCTTCCTGTGAGAAGACTGGAGTTTATTCTGTCCTCTTCGATATGGGGAAACAGCGATTTACTGTAACTGTTAATTTTTTTTTTTTCTGAAAAAAATTACCTATTCGTAAAGCTGAAAGTTTCTCTTTCCAATGACTTTACGTTAATATATGTCCAAATACTGTAAGAATTATGCCATAAAATCATCTTTTAATACATTATGCAATCATTTGAACGAGAGTTGAGTTCCTTTGAAGTTCCTTTTGGCAGTCATGGCGATTCAGTTATCTCCAGGATGTCGACATATGAGCATGGTGATACTCCATCTAATCAAAGTTCATTCTTCTACTATACATAGCAAAGTTACCTAAAGTTTTCGTGATTTGTTTCGTAATATAACATGCTAAAAACCTATTTGTTATCATTAGGTCAATATGTTTAATGCGTTCACGGAAATTAAAAATTTCGTTCCAAAGATTCACTAAAGGAACACATTTAAAAACGTTTTACATGAATGACATTGAGCTCGCTGATGCGTAATTTTTGAATTACTGTATTCAACTTTGAAGTTATAGGAACGTCGTATATAAAAGTGATGTAACGGACACATAAATATGCTGTAATACGGTATTGACGTAACACTGGGTGAGGTTAGGTTAGGTGATGTTAGGTTAATTAAATAAACTAATCTAAAATAACATAAATCAACCTAAAATAGCTTACACTAACTTACCCAAGACGACGCTGTTCTTTTCACGCCAAAAAGTGGGCGTGTCCTGCCAAAAAAGTGGGCGTGACCCAACAATGCGGCGACTAAGCAACCGACTATATAGTGCTATTCCTAGCTGTACGTAATTATTGTTATATCTCGAAAATAACGCATCAGCAAGAAGAATGTCATTCCTGAAATACGTTTTTAAACGGATTCCTTTAGTGATTTTTGGGAACAGAATTTTTAATTTCCGTGATCGCATTAAACTGCATATTGACCTATCATTATTGATCGCAATTAGGATGCCGATTTAGATTTTGAGGTATGAGAGAAATAGTTCATAAACCCATATTTCCGAAGTGCCATAGTGTTTGGTCATACTAAATTCCCTGATATTCTACCCTGCTGAAAGGAATCTGACAATCCCCTGGTGTCTACTGGTTTTCAGTCAGTTTATTTTTTCCATATGATGAACTGTTGCGTTCATAGTTGAAAGATATAAGACAAGGTCTTTGCCAAACATTTGTTGGAGTCCTTTTAGGACGGGATACCTTAAGAATTTAGGTAATTTTTTTGCAGTAATGCTTTGGTTGCTCCGTTTAGTATTAAGTATTTTAAGTATTAAGAAACTTGGTGCTTTTTTTGTCCCTATGGTATTGCGTTTATTATTGACTCAAATCACTCATTATAGGCCGATTACTTACATGTGGACATTTGGACAATATTCATTTAAAAAAAATAGGTAGTAAATTTTTGCTGTTGAAGGTAGTAAAAAGTAGTAAAATTTAGAAATGAAATATCAGTAGACACCCTGGACTATGGTTGTTATTATTGTTGATACTACCCTCGCAAATGAGAGCCAGTGAAGCGCGACTGCGCGCGACAAGGTGACTCCTGCTACTCCGTCTGGTTATCCAGGATTGTTTCCTTAGTTGAAAAATTTTTGTGTGATAAATTGAATGAGATAAGCCACATCAGAAAAGAATGAAATTTTCACGCTATTTTATCCAGCTGTCTAAATCTAGTGGGTGCGTGCTTCGTCCTTGGACTAACAAAGTAGTGAGTATTTTTGCATTTCGTTAAACAGTACTGAAATTTTTGGCACAGCGGGTTTTTGGGGTAGAATCGATTTTGTTATTCTTGTAAGAGGAAGTTACATTTTATAACTGGTTTTTACTGTAGAGTTTATGCCATTGTAGAGGTTACGAATTTATGGGCGTAGCCCAATTCTGAATTTAGCTGGAATTATTGCTTTAATATTGTAAATAGAATCATATTTTTTCTCGTATTTTTGGTTTAATCCTATTATTTACTTGTGCATAATCTCGCTCAAAAATGGAGTTAAAGATTCACACGCAACAAAGTTGAACGTCGAGTGCTTGTGTTAATTGTTTATCATGCCCAGATGATAAATGTGAGGCCAGAAAAGAGCCTGCGCTGGCGGGTGCGGCCCCCGATGGGTGTGGGGACACTGTGCCCGCTGCACTCCCGGCCTCACGCAACGCTGCGTGTGGCGGGCCTCGCCACCTGCCGCACCCCACCGCTTCTCCTGTCGCACCTGTGCGGGGTGGCGGGCAGCTTGGCAGCTCACAGTCCGGCTCCCCGTCTCATGAGACGCAGTCTAGCTCAGCTTCAGAGCACGAGCTCAGCATATGCCTTTCTGAGGACAGCGTACAGGTATACCACTGCCACCACCACGTTTTCAATTGGCATTTTATTGTTAAGCGTTTGGCCTTTTATTTTGTGAAAACTTGAGGTCTCCATGCATGTAATAATTTTCGTATTCTGAACTTCTCATGGATGTTATCTATAAAGGCTGTCGATAACACCCCGTGATCAGAGTGGCCGTTAAATTTTTAGCCAATTGCAAGGAGCAATTATTGCTCCATGCAATAACCTACATACGATTATTTTGGTAAGTAATTAACCTAACTCACCTAACGCAATTTGACCAATTATACCAAACATAAATTAACCTTAACATTTTAGAATTGTTTGCCTGAATGTTGCAATTTTTTCATTTAATAAATAATGCGTTTAAACATAGCGAAGCATTAAAAGGTAAATATGTTTTTAAAATTAAATTTTAGTTACAAAATGTTGGCGTCACACCAATGCACTGGATAAGCTTAAGATAAATTGGTTGAAATGTCAGAGGACCTGAGGCTCTCGAGGCAGTTGCTTCTAACCTTAGTTTTCACATGAGCGATAAAAAGATTTATTTCCTCGCATGAATTGCTGGTAGTGTCTCATTATGATTTAAGGAATTTATTTCCAAAAGCAATACATCTCTGAAATCATCACTTAGAATTGTTAAAAGGGGATACAGGTGAGAAAAAACAACTTGCATGCAAATTAAACTGTTCTTTTTTGGCCTATGCATTGCCATACTTATAAGCAGAAATTGTTGAATTTTTTTTTTTTCAGATATTCCCTGCAGAAGACGAGAGCGCTGGTGATGAAGTCGCATCTTTGACTGTAAGCTCTACTTTGTGTGAAAAAGATCAGACGATCACTAAGGAATTGCTGGGAGAAAGAATGAAATCATCTATGCGCAAGAATTCTCTTATTCGCATAAGAAAGTCAAAAGTGAAGGCAAGGAGAGGATCGAAATTATTACAGAGGTATTCTAATGGATCTCCAGGTAAAGACATTGGCTCACGCATGTGGAGAGCTGAAAGTGCTGGAGCACGCGTTGGTGGGCCGTCTTCGCTCGCCAGAATGCGCGCCGCTGTTGCTAGAGGGAGTCACAAAAATGGCAAGGCAGTAACGTTAAAGAGGAGTAGCAGCTCAAACGCTGTTGGCTCTGTTTCCCATTCGTCAGCAATTGTTGGAGAGCGGCCGCCGTTGGAGGTGACGGAGGGCGCAGCGAGCGATGGGTACGGCAGCAGCAGCGGCAGCAGTCGGGCCTCGAGGCGGGCTGGCCACGGCCGCGGCAAGGACAGCAGCCACAATGAAATGGAGCGACTGCGAAGGAAAGAAATCGGAGAACTCTTTGTTGAGCTTCAGGCGGTCTTACAGCAGGAGAAAGGAGAGGACTTGCCTGACTGTAAGAAGGAGGTGTGGCCAAAGAGGATGACGCTCAAAATGGTGAGTCGACTTTTTTCCTTATGTTGCTACAATTCTATTTTAATGAAGGTTGTATGATATCATTTGAGAAGTTAATGTGAAAGAGATTCATTCTAGAAATTACCTTTTCAGTGTTTTTAAAGAGAATTCATCGGTTAATTTTGTTCACTCCACCGAAAAAAGAGAAGGTGTTCACACTAGGAAGTTTAGAACTCAATACGCTGCTGCAGAATGTTTGTTTACCTCTTCGTCTGATGAGCAATTGCCGAGTTGAAGCAATACAGCTTTTGTGCTCGCCTGCACCTTGATGCAAGAATGGGAGCTGTAATGCAGCTCTGTACTCATCAGTTGCTTGTGGCATGCTGTTATGTTACTGCACTCCTTTTAGCTATCGTTATACAGAAGAAATTTGGTTAATATTCGATTTTTTGGTGCTTTACCAGTGTTCACAAGCTGAATTTTTGCAAGTTTTAGTTGAGAATCACATGAATGCACTTTTCTATTAGTCTTTCCTCCATTGTAATGCTGAATATTGAAATTGAGCCCAATTTCAATTGAGTCTTGAACTTCAGTTGAAACGTTAAATTGAGATAATAGTGTTTATAGTTAAAGAATTTTTTATTAAAAATTTTAAAAGCGAAGAATAAAATTCTAAACATATTTGGAACGAACGTTTCGGGATAAATCCCATCATCAGCAGAAACAAGATATGAAATAAATTTGATTAATTACAGATACAAACGGTTCACGAGACAGTATTGAACTAATTAGAAATGAACAATGGAATAGAACTAGATGTATCATTCAGAGCTGGTCTTCCCTTTAAAATATGCAATGACTCTAAAATGCGTACGTCACTAAAATTTGACCACTGACCTATGATTGAAAAATTATTATTTGCGATTAATGAATTACAGTTATCGGCGTGAATACGGATAGCGGAATGGGGTGGTTGTCCTAGCCTTGATCCTGTGCGGTAACTGACTCCCCTATGCTCTGCGATCCTCTGTCCTAGGGTACGACCGGTGCAACCGATGTACCTGGATGCACACTGTGCACAACTGTATTCATAAACAACTGAGGATCGCATCGCAATGCGAAGTTTTTCCTTGAAACTGAAAAACGATCTAATACAAAAGTTGTTGACAAAAATGACATGCAATTTAATGTTGAAAAATTTAAGCACAAGAGATTTTAGCTCTTCTTTAAGTTTCTCGGATTGAGCACCGAAATATGGGAGAGATATGTAAAGCTTTTCAGTAGGGTCATTGGTGGACGGAAGACTATTAAGCTTTTTGGACAAAAACTGCTTCAACTGGGACTCTATTAAAGTAATCGGATATCCATTGTTAAAGAAAAATTTTTTAAGAGTTTCAAACTCAAAATGCATTACAGTAAAATTGGATGAAATTAGGAAGGCACGGTTTAAAAGAGTCTTGATGCTATTCAATTTGAATTTAAAGGTACAAAAACTGAAAAAACTCAAACCCAGTCCAGAGAACGTTGTTTTCCTATAAACGGATGCTTGAAATTTACCATTCACTCTACTAACCGAACAATCAAGGAAAGGAATATTGTTGTTGGCCTCCCCATCCATCGTAAATTTGATCGAACTATGCTTTGAATTCAAATAATCGAGAAATTGAGAAGCATGAGATTGTTCTTTGAAAAGCAAAAAAGTGTCATCAACGTACCTCTTGTAAAACACGGGTTTAAAGTCAGCAGGACAGTCATCTAACCAAATTTGTTCATAATTACACATAAAAATATTAGCAAAAGTTGGCCCCAACGGCAACCCCATTCCCAACCCCTCCATTTGACGGAAAAGACGACAAGAATTTTTTATTCTCAGCGACTTCCACGAATGCGTTTATACAAAAGCTACCCCTCGTATTATATGTGTTGTAGTCTTTATGAAAAATATTAGTTGGTTTTGTGTCTCATCCCATCTTCAACTAGGAAATTTTGTGACGATCAGAAAGGCGGACGTGAGGCACGAATAAATTCAAAAATAAAACTCAATCCTATAAAACACAAATAAAATGATCAACGAATGGCTGCTAAATATGCATTACCTGAATAAATGTTGAATTTTGATGTAACCGCGGGCGAAGAATGGAAACTGGTGATGAATATGGGCAACTAAGTTGAGACGGGGTGCAATTTTGGTGTGCTTGTAACATGTCTTGTTCAATGATCAGCTCTATAAAAAGCCAAACGGTATTGGCATGCGTCTGCGACTATTCCCCACGTTCACTGATATATTCCTGAGTAATTGAGAGATCCTGGCTTGCTGATTGCTCATCTTTTTACCGGTCAGTTTTTGTTGAAGCGACGTAAATCGGTATTTTTGGTGATCTTTTTTATGCTCCATTTTTCTTGGATTATCAGACCAGAAAAGATGCATCGGTTAGTTTAATCTTGGAATGTTAGGAAGAAGGCCTACTGATTTGTGCAGATAATTGAGGTGCAAGACGAGCTAATAGACTACAACCTCATGCTTTTCATTAGCTATGCTTGTTGGGCTTGAGTTCTTTATTTTGTCCTAACCTTTTGCCAATAGTAAGCAGTAGTAAAACTCTCATAGCCAGTGGTTACAAATTTATTCCCATCGCCTCTTTCCACTTGCCCAATTGTAATTGTTAAATTCTGAATTGACGCGGGGCTACCCTTGAATTTGGTTGCACCTCGGATGTGAGGAAATTTTAGGTGTTATGATTTAAACATTTTCCCTGCAACACCGAAATACAAAGGTGTTAATATCATTGCTGCGTTGGTGAAGACTCTGAAAGGTCAAAATAAAAATAATTTGTGTAAATGAATTTTTTTAGGTTTTGATCCTTCTTTCTAAATTCTCATTCTTCTTTCTAAAATTTTGTCTTTAAATTGAAATTTCACATATTTTACTCTAAGGGCCAATTTACATTGATACTCTTACATTTCCTTGGAATCAAGGAAAATAGTGAATACTAATTATGTAAAGAAAATAAACTTGCAATACTGCTTACTTTCAAAGTTGGAATAGACAGAGTTGTTTGTATCTTATTTATTTGACATACAGGATAGTTAATGAATGACAAATTTTCAGATGTTTCTCACATGTTCAGCAATTTAATTTTATCCTTCATGACATCTGAAATAGAGTGTACGCCAATGCAACGAAACAAGGACAGGAACTTCATATGTACCGTCGTCAGGAGTTTGTGTGTGCATTCATAGTACAGCTCCGTGATCGCCTCGCAAGTGTTCCACTCTCGGCTGGAAAATTGTCCACGTTCGTTTTGTGTAAAGCTGCTAGTGAAATAGACTAGAAGATGTTAAGCCAAGAGGCTTTTGGAAATTTACACGGATTTGAGATCAAGAAACAATCCTTAATTTCCCCACATGATACCTGTTTTAAAGAAAATTATTTATCCTTGATACTTATTAATTACTTGGAATGTTGTTCAAATTGTGATACTTGTGGTTATTCGCAATTTAACCTAGTCGAGTTGTACATCATCAAATAATTCGCGAAATTCTCATTTCAAGCTTGGGTACTTTTTGTAATTGGCGATGGTTTCCGAATTTTTTCTGAATAAATCTATGGAGGAAAAGAACAATTATCTTGTACTTTTACCAATCTACCTGATGGTATTATTCTATTTTTAGGCGAGTTTTGAGTGTTTTTAACGCTAACGCTGAATCACCAGGCCATCTCACTGCTGGAGGCCAAACGCGAGCAGCAATGGATGCTGGCCAGGAAAGAGGACGAGCTCGTGCAGCAACTCAACGCCAACAAGCGACACCTGCGCAGCCTACTCGAACATTCCCGTACGTATTCATTCATGAACAATTTCATTGCTTTTTATGTTCTGACGCTCTCGAGTTCGACATTGTCTGCAAAGGAGAGCCATGATATATCTCACGCAGATTTGCAGGTGATATAACACGGCGTGTTCCGTCTATTTCAATTAAATGCTGCAATCAATTTCGGACGCCATCGCCATGCGATGCCGTCAGCAAATTACCGGCGTTGCATGGTGATGCTGCTCGAAATGAGTGAGCTTATTACTTAGAGTAGTTAATCACTAAGGGGGTAATAGAAAAAAAGGAGTAATAAAACAGCAGGAGAGGAGTGTGTTGGGGGAGTTCTGTAAGGGATGCATAGATAAAAAGGAGACGTGATAATGAAATAGTTGCGTGCTAAAATCTACACCCCTCAGGGGGCATTTGAAAGGAAATAGATTTAGTCAAGTTGAATTTGTTTCTCCTATGCTATTGAGACGGGCGTCCCCTGGAAAGATATTGTTAGGTAACCCCAGGTATTGATAGAAACTTTCGTGCCTGCTTGGTTCTTTTGGTTTTCATGCCTACTTTGCTATCACTTGATTGTCCTTCCTCTTCCTTCTTACCTTACTGTTTCTATGCGCAGGGCATCCAGTGTAGTAACGCTCCTGCTTTGTTGATTCTCTGCACTCTACAGTCCATACTAAAAAGCCCATTTTCTTTGCTTTTTTTCAGATTGCTTCTGTTGTGGTTAGGGTGTCTCAAACTCACTATGGTAAAAATTATTTTTATCTGGATTTTCATTTTTCTTATAAATGAAAAAAAAAATTCTTCTTATTTACTTACTAATAATACTGTTATTAAAAAGTGTTCAGGAATGTGTTCTCGAAATGTCTTTTGTGTCATACTTTGGTATGGTGAACAAAAATGCATGCATGTGTGGCAAGCTACAAACCGAATGTGTTGAACTTAAGGAAAATATAAGCTGTTAGTTCTTCCTAAGAAGATGAAGTTGTAATGAATCGCTGGTAGGGGATTTTCCTGGAATTGAATGAGAGGATCGTGCTTGGTGAGGATGCAAAAGCTTGTGAAAAACGTCGAAGAGACGCTACAAAAAAAGGAGAGGAGTGCTAGGAGTCGAGCGTTCGATTTGAATATAAGATGCGGAGAAATATTTCTTTAGTGCTCAAACAAGGATTTAATTTTTCGGTATTTGAGAAGTGTGGAAAAATCTTTCCAGGAGTTCATGAAAGCGAAGGTTCACCAGTAGTAAATCCAATGCTGATTATTCTTTTTGGAATCTTGCTTCGTTTCTATTATGAGAATTTGTTTTCGGGTGAAAAGTTTCATATGTTAAAAAAAAACAATTGCCGGCTCTTGATTAAAATAAACTTAAAGAGTAAATTGAACTACGTATTCGCATTCTGTAGATGTCAAGACTCTGGAATTATCGTTTTTGGTTTTCATAATCATGTGGTGATAAAGCTTGTTTGATTTCCTCATTAGAATGCCAAATTACCTCAAAGTAAGGTTAGCCTCATTACCAGGTGAA
This sequence comes from Platorchestia sp. MABIK, assembly GCA_014220935.1. Taxonomy (NCBI): domain Eukaryota; kingdom Metazoa; phylum Arthropoda; class Malacostraca; order Amphipoda; family Talitridae; genus Platorchestia; species Platorchestia sp. MABIK. The sequence continues at coordinate 57,055 of JACJUY010003317.1, read as the reverse complement.
ATTTTCCTCGAGACATGCACCAGCACCAGCTAGGTGATGGTGCCACTTCTCATCTTACTGAGGCTCTCATATATCATGCAACGTGTTAGGAAATGCTACGAGGTCAATTTCAACTCTTTGTAGGCCACGAAATTATAGCCTTAGTTTTTCATTTCAATGAGCTTTAGAATTACTTCATTTCTTATGGAGGGACACGCACTCTATCTACCTAGAATTTAACAGAATTGAGGCGTGCATTTGTCAAGTTAACAGATGAGACAAGCCAGGGTTGTTCCAAGGTGTTGTTGGCTCATTTGGGGCACCAGAATTTATTTTGAAGAAAAGCTCGATGATAATTATCTAATTTCTACATTTGTATGGGATCAAATTAAAATCTATGTTGAAAGCTCAATCTGCATAATCTATTAATAAATAAGATGCATTTATTCACACTTCATTACCAGCTACCTTATTGATCTGCACTGTACATTGGTACAAGTGTGTGCCACTAAGTAAATTGCTCAGTTTCATACCAGTATAAATAAATAGCATTTCAGTTATTTCACTACCTTCATTTAAACTATACTCTGGCATATAATTTAAAACGTTATCATGAAATTATATTTTTCCTGTTTCCTAGAAAGAATAAAAATGTATTCGAGTAATAAAGATGGCTTTTCAATTCTGCCACTTCCAACCTAACCAAATCGACCGTTGCAACTACGAAAACGCAGTTAACGTGTTAGTCTTTTTATTGTCTTCGCACAAATAGCAGAAATAAGTTGAGCTGCAACAGCAAGTGGTGTGATGTTTCGCTCTGCCCCACAGAGGCCAGTGCCAAGGACAGAGAGGCAGCCGAAGAGCTGCTCAAGTTGGTCGCCCCACCCAGCAGGGTTAAGGTAATGCCCGGCCTCCTGCCACTCTGAGGTGGCTGAACATTTCATTGAGATAGTCTCATAATGTGCCCTCGAGCCTTCCACTTCTAAAAGGAAGCTAGCCACTTTCAAAATCGTTCGGTCAGCTGAAAGCCTCTCGAATACCCCATGCTATTTAGCATGAATATATGTGCTGCGTTAGTAAAAAATAAATATTTGTCTGTGTGAATCTTCTTCTTTCCTCTCTATGAAAACTTTTGTTACGGTTAGGAAGGCTTAAGTTACCCTTTCTAATCCAATATCTGTGTAAATCCATAAATAATTGTCTGAGAGCTCACAGTCGAGCATGTGAGTGTTCTAGCTTTGTTATCTCATGAAATATTTTCTTAGCCGAGCAGCTCACTTTTTTGAATGGAGATTTGCGTCATGGTTTAGTTGATGTATCATCTGCTGCACCGTGTGAAATTTTAAAACCCGCGGTGTATCCAGGTGAAAGTTTGAAACCCGCGGTGTATCCAGGATTAGCGTCTGCACTAACACCAGGAATCATTTACTAGTGGTTGTGCGCAAATGAGACATGGATGAATTGTTCAGAATTGTTTCAAATGTATGTTATAAAAATTAAATAATTTTGTCATTGTAGAAACGCTTCAGAACATTTGCATCCATGCCTCATAATTCTGAATTGAAAAATTACTTGACAAACAGATAAAAAAAGGAGGTAAAAACCGCTGATAGTAAAAACAGCTTTATTTTTAAAATGAATGTTTCGAACTGGAATCCACTTCATTCTCCCCTCATGCTCCTCAGGGGGATACAATATTGTGTTTATGGGAATTAGCATTCTCAGGGGGAAAATGTGAGGTCCAGAACTGACAGTTTAATAAGCCTTCTTCTTGTTAAAATAAACTTTCGTATGTAGAGGACAATCTTTTCTTGATTCATTGCGGTCGTGTTTTCAAGCACGTCTTTGCTGCCGTTAGGGAGGCTATAATTAACTTATCTAATCTAAAGCTTATCTAATTGACTCCTCATGCTATTCCATCCCTCATGCCACTTTTCCACCCTCCACACCTTTCCACCCTCCGTGCCGTACCACCCTCCGTGCCGTTCCACCCTCCGTGCCGTTCCACCCTCCGTGCCTTTCCACCCTCCGTGCCATTCCACCCTCCGTGCCATTCCACCCTCCGTGCCATTCCACCCTCCGTCCCATTCCACCCTCCGTCACGGGACGTGTGGCTTATCTTAAAAGAATGAAGAGAGACCGGTCTCGAGGGAGAAATTTAAACCTCCCCAGGAAGGATAGAAGAAAGGGAGATACAATGGAGGGTAATCAGACCCAGCAATATGGGTAAATAACGTAACCCCAAGTTTATGATTTTTCTCACAATTAACCTTTTCTGGAGCCATTAAGCACGTTTGTCCAGCTCAACTGGAGATCCTATTATCCTTTAAGCGACCATGCAAAAGGACGCTGTGCATCGCGTTATGAACTATAACGAAATTTTAAAACTATTTCTGCATTGCTTATCGATGTTGTTATTAACAGTTAATTCATTGTAATAATTGACATTCTCTTAGAGAAATGAATAGTATCTAATTAATGCAGTCGCAGATCTCTAAGTAATCTTCGTAGTCTGATGTTTACAATGACGAATTTACATCCTAGAAGATATTATTTACCTCTTTGATTAAATGGCGAAAAGTTTCTTATTTGCGTAACCGATGGGGCTGTTGTTGGTTCAGGCATTTTTTTGTGGTAAATATAGTTATGACAGCGAATTTTGACTTGTTCCTTTTACCACGTTTACTGGTGGCACATTATTGAATTATTCAACTTGGTAAAGGTAACGAAGTCGTCAGACGAGGATGGAGACAGGACTATCTACCTACGAGCAAATATTCAGCTGATCTGGCACCTCCTCGTGGTGGTACCGTTGCAATGTCCAATTGTTCTATTCTCTCTTTCTTTATTTATGAGGGATTAAGATTCTAAATATTTTTCTTGATCCCTATAATTGGGTAGAATTGGTGTGGGCAGCAGCCCTTGCTCAAGAAGCTTGGATCCTAATTTTTTTTTTTAATATGTCTTGACTTACAGGGGCATTTCAGTGTTCCTTTTAATACTTTTACTGGTACCGAACTGAATTGTTATTATTTTTATATTTTGAAGAGAGCCGTCTATAGACGAGGATTTGATAAGGATTACTTACACTTTGTCTTCAGCCTATTCACACCTTCTCGAGGTGGTATTGCTAGTATACCCACATGGAGTTATAACTCTTTACACGCTGTTTATATCAACTTATAATATAGTGTTTGTAGGATCATTAATTGTTTTGGCTATTTATATTGAAAAGTTTCTGTATATAGTAGGAATATATTAGCCGGCCGCTTTCATTTATCAAGGGGACCTACCCCTCGAAACAAATTCAACGATGTGCGAGGAGCGTCCGAGCGTCTGTTTTGGAGAGAATGGAAAGCCTACAACGGTGACTGAGAGCTGGAGACAGCGCCGATTCTCACAGGAATGGAGCAGATGAATAGGATTGAAAATAAGAGGATTGAAGGAGCAATTGTTCTAATGATCGATGGATCTAGGGAGAATCAGGGAGCCAAGATTGCAGACGTGAGTGCCATTCCACCCTCCTTGATGGGATGAGCAAGATTGAGGGACGGCTGATAAGAATCGAGCAAGCAGTAGTGTTGGCACAATCCGACGCACCTACTGGACCGATATTACAAACGAGAAAATGATACTCAAAGAAAAAAAAAAGAAATTCGTCCCTCTAGTCGTGACGGACTAAAGATATTTCCCAAAATACTTCTCATTGACATTTGATACCGGAAAGAAAACAACTATTAATTCATTTTAGACCGTGGATAAAAGTGAAAAGATAACTGGAGCAAAACCTGAAAAGATCATCAACATGGCCCGTGAGATGATGATGGTGGAGGTGCAGATCGTGGTGCAGGCGAAGAGGATTGTTGACTTGACTTCCATGAAGGGTGTACGGTGCCAGACAGCAAAATACGGCCGATTTAACCACTCAGTAGGCTTAATATACGTCATACGTCACTGACTTTTACATCACCGATGTTGAGCAATTTAAGTCGGGACTAAAACCCCACCCTCCTCACGGATTTCGAAAGCTTTTACGTTATAAAAGCAGTCGACGGAACACCGATGAACCATGTAAAAGTAATTAAGGCACACCCTGACCTTTGCCACAGGCTTGGCCGTGGGCCTGCTAAGATTACGGAAGCTCGGAATGGCAGCATTTTAGTGGAAGTTCGAAGCCAATACCAGGGCACCGCTTTTTTGGAAACGCGGACCCTCACGGGAGTCGGCGTCCAGGTCACTCCATATGAGCCTGAACAAGTGCAGAGGTATGTGGTGCGCAAATCACCCACAGGACAGCGATAACGAGCTCTTGAAGGAACTGACGCAATTTGATTTTTAAAGCAATGTTTCGGATCGTAAGAAGGGACCGTGGAGTTTTGGTGCCCTCTCCATTTTATGTTTTTACTTCGACTGCTGGAACCTCCTTCAATCCGTGGAAATTGGGTGAATGAGATTTCAGGTGTTGCAGTACGTTGCAGAACCCTGTCGCTGTTTCCATTGTCAGGACTTTGGACATGGCGCTAAGACCTGTCGAATCCAATGAGCTATTTACGTGTTAAGAGCAACATGAGCTGCCTTGTACCAAACCGCTTAGATGTGCTAATTGCGATGAGCAGCATCCGGCCAGCTCTCAGATCTATTTTTATTACAAGCTGGAGGCAGAAATTTTAGGTACATAGACTCAGCAACGCCTTAGTTACGGTGAGGCTAAGCTGCAGATCCGCCAACCCCAAGCCCCGTTCGCAGATAAAGTGAAGGCCCCTCAGACTAGACCTGTTGCTGCTCCCCAGAGCCAAAGTCTGGAAGGTACTGGCACTTCTGAGCGGAGACATGGTGCTCATTACGAGATGGATCTTGCTATACCTCCGGTCAGCCGACAAGGACGCTCTCCTCAGCTAGTGACAGGAAGCGGCTCAGAGCGAGAGGACCACGCAGCCAAAACGGCACACATGGACAGATGAATCAATAATGTCGATCCCCTCCACAGTATCCGCACGTAAGCGTCTGCTGAGTGGCGCGCTGCCATTTCAAGATCTCACTAAGAAACCCAAAACTGCCGGAGCCTCTCACCCAGATGTAGAGGCACAATTGAGTCACATCCCTCTCGATGGAAATGGCAGACCGGTGCAAGAACCCGCGGCTCCATCTGGCCGAGCTTCGGACCCCGTGCGAACTGTGATAAGGGAACCTCGTCCCCCTGAGTGGAGGCCAAGTCGCGGTTATGTGGCTGGCAGAGAGAAAGGACGAGACCTCTCAGTCCCTCGCGTGGAAGGGTTTACGCCTGCCTCCAATTCGTTCTAGTGTGACAGCGTGTACGCTCTTTGGAGCGAGTAACTGTGGTACCTTTGGACCTGCAGCAAGTTTTGAGGAAATACCCGGTGCCGCTATATCTTACGTACCGGGCTACCTCAACAGTACCGCTATACGCATGGGATGATAGACCTGCAGATACTACGCTGTTCGCACCTACGCTTACTCCTCAAGATTAGGCCAAAAGTGGCAATACCCGAGGAAGACCAACTGCGAGCAGACCATGAGCACTATACTCCAATGGAATATTAAAGGATATCACAGGAACTACGGCGACCTCAGAAGACTTCGGTAAGAGCAACAACCTTCTTGCGTTTGTCTCCAAGAGACCTTGCTAGGGGATCTTAAACCTAAGCTTCCACCTAATTACAACATCGTTTTCCATTCCCCTGTCCCCAATCCGCTACCAGCCGCAGGACTTGCAGTGTTGATACGGAGAGACATAGGTATTAACACTAGAACATTGAATACTAGAGTACAAGCCCTTGCCCTACGTTTGTGCATAGGATGACAAATGATCTCAATATGTACCTTTTCTATATCCCACCTTTGTCCCTAGAGGACATAACTGACATCAGTGACAAGATTGCCAGGCCAGCCCTTCTTCTTGGAGATGCCAATGCTAGACACGTATTTTGGGGTAATACGCAAAGTGATCGTTGGGGCACATTAGTAGAGGATTTCTTCACCGTTACAGATTACTGTCTGTTGAAATATTAGAGCCGCCACTCACTTCCACGCGCCGGGTGGTGCTTTGTCTGCCATCGACCTTAGCTTGAGCACGCCCGATTTTGTCTCCAATATTCAGTAGACCGTGCACGGTGATCCTTTCGGTAGTGAGCACTGCCGTATTGTGTTGAATTTTCAGCAGTATCTCGCTGGCCTGCGGAACCTCGCTTCAAACTAAAACATGCTGATTGGAAGAGCTATGTGGCTCAAACGCAAATGGGAGAACCTGATATGACTCGAAGCATGGAAATGACGGTTGAAGTTTACTCGGACCCTCTGCAGCCGATTGTGCGGCTATTCCGCGATCGCAAGTGGGTTTTCTAAAGCATCGTGTCCAATGGTGGAACGGTGAATGTGCCACACTAAATGTTGAACGTAAGCGAGCCTTACGACGATACCAACTTACTAGGGAACTGGCTGACAAGATTGCTTATAACCGAGCCAGAGCTCGAGCTCAGTTTATTAAGAATTTAGCCTGCAAAGTATAAGACAAAATATGTCTCTAGCCTTAATACTGGTACCCCTATGGCTGAGATTTGGCAGCGGGTGAACAAAATGAAGAGGAACTAAAGTCACAAGCAGCCATGCTTGAAAGTTCGCGGCGTTTTCACTGCGGATTCGGAACAAGTTGCGGATGAGTTGGCATGTAACTTCAGCCGTATTAGCAGTGGACTCCTCTAACCCCTCATCCGCACACCACCCGGCTCTGGCGCGCCGAATGCAAGTTGCGATCAACAAGTAAGTTATTTGGCCACCTAGCACGGTTTTATATTTTCTTCGGAGAAAACCCTTTTCATCCATCACTTCCAGGGCCGTAAACGCCACGACCCGCCGCAGCTGGTACTGCAGGGAAATCAGGTGAATTTTGTACGAAGCTCCAAGTTCTTGGGGTTGATCGTCGATGACCAACTCTCCTCAAAACCCCCACCTGACCACCCTGAAACCTGACTGCGCCTGAAGATTGAATCTTCTTGAATGTCTCTGAGTTTTCCTGGGGAGCCGACCGTGCGACACTGATTAGACTTTAACAGACTCCTGATCCGAAGCAAGCTAGACTATGTCGGTATTGTCTACCAGTATGTAAGGGCAACCGTACTTGCCATGCTGGACCCTCTGCACCATGCTGCGCTTCGCTTGTGTACGGGTGCCTTTCAAACATCACCACTGTTGCTGTGTGTCGAAAGCGGAGAACCTCCCATTAAGCGCGCCGAGTATTTCTAAGCCTACAGTACCTTGCCCGACTAGAACAACTTCCCCTCTCTCCTAATTGGATGAGTGTGCGTGCACCCATAGGGCAATATTTACGATTCACTAACTTCCTTCATTCCTCAATGAATTAACAGGCCATGAGTGATGCAACGCAGCTGGCCGCCATGACGGTGTGCTCCATCATCTCGGATAACGCCCTTACGGCGCACACAAATTGATACTTATTACTCTGGGTGTTAATTTCTTAAAGAAGTCCCTATCGACTAACATCTTGAGAGTTTTTTCAAGGAAATGTGGCAAATCAACACGCCACCGCCTTCAACATTTATACCGACGGCTCCAAAACTGGCAATGCTATTGGGTGTGCTGCTGTGTCCAGGGAGGTAGTAAGAGCTGGAAAGCTTCTTCCAGTGACCTCGGTGTTCACGGCGGACTTATGTGCTGTCATAGAAGCGTTGCATGTGAGTGAGCGCAACCCCTATCACTGCTTTACCATATTCACTGACTCCAAGTATGTCGTAGACGCTGTCCAGGCTTACGCCAGTAGCCATCCAATAGTTAATGAGATCTACGAGAGGCTGATGCGCTTTTTGCCAGACTCCAAATACGTCAAAATCTCTTGGGTGCCTGGGCACGTTGGCGTCCGAGGCAACAAGAGATCCGACTTAGAGGCTAAGCGCGCTGCCGTATCTTCCGTGATTATTACCCTCTTGTTAAAGCTGCGAAGAGGCGGCTTTGGCAGGAAGAATGGGACACTGTGAATTACAACAAACCGAGAAAATTATAAATAAAAGTGCCAAGATACACGTCTTAAATCTCATTATTTATTTAGGAAAGTCATTGAATAAAAAATTTCTGAACGTTTCGTTTTAGCATAAGCCGGCTTGTTGTGACTCTGTACTAAATTCGAGTGAAGTAATCCGTATGAAATGAAATCATTTATAATGTCATCAGTTACTTTCCACACCTTCCCACTCCTCAGTCCGCTCTCATGCAGAGAAGTGCGACATTCCTGTTAGATTAGGTGATTTTAGAGTAATTTCCGCTGCATCAAACCAAATAAACCTCCGCATTTTAGAATCTCTCCACATTTTGAAAGAAAAACCTGTTTTAAATAATATGCAATCTGCCTTTCCTCTACTACTAACGTAATTTTAATACTGAACATTTCAATTTAGTTCCTTTCATGTTGTTTTTTGTTTGTTTGTTTTTGCTTTCGTCTTTCGTGATAGGTGTAAATTTGAGTTTTGACTAGTTTTTTTCTACTTGTTTTCAGGTTGATAATGACCCTGGAGGTCGAAACGTTCAGAAATTTTTTATTCAATGACTTTCCTAAATAAATAATGAGATTTAAGACGTGTATCTTGGCACTTTTATTTATAATTCGAATATGCAGAAAGCAAACCACTTATATATATCCAAACCGAGAAAAGTGAAAGAAACTAAGCGAGTGGACCTCGTCGAGTTGTCGCAGTCGCTGGATGGAGGTGGTGTTAAGTCGCCCGCCTCTGCATTGGCCATACCAGACTGCCCCATCGTTAACTTATGGAGCGTTTCCCTCAACCGTACTGCCAATAGTGTCGTGTTTCTCTTAACGTTGAGCATTTCCTTGCTATATGTCCTATTAGATTAGATTACTGGTTAGTTTGAGCCTCCCTATCCGCAACAAATGCGATCCAAAGAGGAAGAAGGAAGGCACCATTAAGTATGGAGTTAAGGGAACGCGGAATCTATGCAGAAAGGGCATAGAAACAGTAAGTTGAGAAAGAAGTTCATGAAACAAGATAAAAGTTGGAGAAAAAAGTAGTAGGTGCTGAAAAACAGGACAGCAGTGAACCGAAAAAATGTGGTCCTTAACATAACAAACATTTTATTTCAACAAAAAGAAAGCCTATCTAACTCTCAGCTCGGGCCCTCACTTTCCCCCCTGGGAGCGCTAGTTCCCATAGATACAATAATTGTATCCCCCTGAGGGGTGTTTGTCCTATTCACGCCGCTGCTCGGCGCATGTGTTTCCCTGTTTGCTCGGCCACAACGCGGATGCAATGATTTGTGGCATATTAGCAGAACCGGAGCGAGCACTAGAAAACATCGACGCCCTAAGATCTTTCTTGAATTGAGTAGTACCCTCTCAGAGACGTTAAGCTTAAAGCATGTGGAGCAGGTCTCAATGGTAAAGTGATATGACTAAAATCTGGTGGTGCCTTCCGGGGCTTTTTTGATAATCTGTCTCTCTTAGTGATCTGAGGCCGACAATGTGCTTAGCACAAGCGGGCTTGTTGTGACTCTTTACTAAATTCGAGTGAAGTAATCCGTATGAAATGAAATCATTTATAAAGTCATCAACCTTTGTGACTCTCGGCGCGAGATATACTGGGTTTGCGAAGCGCTCGCAATTTGCCTTAACATGCTAACTAGTGAACGATGATTAACCTCAGATATTACGCCGGATCTAAAATTTACCGTTCTCCCTTCGGTTCCAAGCAGTGACGATTCCTCATTACTTTGACCATATCGGTGCGACAGGAAGACGGACGTACGGAAGCAGAGGGAGGGAATTTCAAGTTAGGAACTGGAAGCGATATTTTGAAGATGAAACTTTGAGAAATATCCATTATCTGCAGATACCGTATAAACTAGAAGTTGTAGTAGCCGAGCTTTACAGGAGGTTTCATTGCGCTGCTTGGAGGTAGGTGCCTAAATATGAGGAAAGACGGTATTATGGAAAACCATGGTAGACAGCTGACTGCAAGGCAGCCTGGCTAAAAATTAAAAAGTATTACAGAATGTGTGAAACAGCGGGACTGGTGGAAGCCAAAGTGAAGTGGAAAAGAACTAGGGCAGTGGCAGCGAGGACTTTCAGGAATGCAGAACAGAACAGCTGGAGAGAGTTTGTCTCAACTTTTAGCACCGACACGCCGTGCAGCTTCGTATTGAGGAAATAAGCAGAATCCTAGAAAGAGCGAAGAAACGGATGAGAATGCTAAGCTAGGAAGCAATTCAATTTTTATCCATGAAAACCATCGCAGAAAACTAGCTGAGACTTTCAGGACAAAATTCAGTAACAGCTACTATTCAAATCTATTTTTCAGTCCAAAAAACATTGAACAGATGCTATCGACTTCACGAGCGACGACAAAGAACCATATAATGTACCTTTCCCCATGCATGAATTGTCATCTATCAAGAGCAACCGAACCATGACATCTGGATCAAACATATGAGTAACCTTGTGATAAAAAATATGACGCCCAATGCCCACCAATACCTGTTGAAAATTTATAACCAAATATGGGTCTACAAACCATGAACCATCCACAATAATCCCTATCTTGAAACCCGACGATGATCCTATTAACCCAAACAACTAAAGATCAATATCATTGACCAGTTGTTTATGCTAAACTCCTCAGGAGGATACAACTTTTGTATCTGTGGGAATTCGCACCCTCGGTGGAAAATGTGTGAGGGCCCTAGCTGAGAGTTAGGTAGGCCTTGTTTTTGTAGAAATGTTTTTCGTTATGTTAAGGACCACCTTTTTTCGGTTCACTGCTGTCCTGTTTTTCGGCGCTTATTACTTCCTTCTTGAACTTTTGTCTTGTTTCATAAACTTCTTTCGCAACTTACTGTTTCTTTGCCCTTTCTGCAAAGATTTCGCATTCCCTCAACTCCATACTAAATGGTACCTTCCTCTCTTCGGAACGCTTATTTTTTAGCGGCTAGGGAGACTTAAACTAACATATAATCTAATTTTTCTATGTTGAACATGAAAGAAATGTAAACAGAATATTGGTGGAATACTTAAAAAGCCAGATATTTCCTGGTATACAATTTGGTTTCAGAAGAACATCGGGCAACAATAGGAGTAAGTTATCTGGTGCGATTTGACAAGATCATACGGTAATCGCTGGCCAATGATAAATTTGTCATGGCAGTGATTTTTGACTTAAACCCACTGTTCGAGAGTGGTCATCATCTAGCTGTCGCGCCCGTCGGATGGAGGTGATACTCGGCCGCCTCCGTATCGGCCATACTCGCATAACGCACTGCCACCTAATGGAGCAACAGCCGCAGCCGCAATGTGAACGGTGCCATGCTCCCCTGACTGTCGTACATTTTCTTGCTGAATGCCTAAGATGCGCTGCTGCTCGCAATGCGTGTTCCCCAAATCTTCATGGCTGCGCGGAGGACGTGTTAATTGGAATACTCAGGGAAAACGAACGCTCAGGCTTTAACGCAGCAGCGTTGCAGCTGTTCCTGGAGAGGTGCAAGCTATGTTCTGAGATTTAACGGGAAACCGCGCAATGACGCACTATAGCCAGGCGTGATATCGTATTGGAAGATTGTTGATGAGGAAACTGCAATATGGCCGGGTGCGCTGCGTTGGTACCTCGGGGAGTTTCAGCGTGGGTAAAGCGTCCGGCCATAAATGGGTGGGCAGCTGAAACCCCCTCCGGGGTTTGGCTGCCCAGTGTGTTTGAATGTACTGTAGTATGGACAAAATTTCAATGGGGAGACAATTATTCTCTTGAGTTATAATTATTATCATGATGTTCATATGATTTTTGATGTTCATATAATGTTGATGTTCATCTTACGTGGTACACTGGAAAAGTCTGATACTGATTAAATTATGTGACCTTCGGTGCGACTTAGTTGGAATAACTGAAGCGCTAGCAAACCCATGTTACTACTACCCATATTCATTAGACGAAGGCAAAGTGTGAAAGTGATTTAAACCTCATGAAATATGTGGCTATTTACGCTTGGGGTGCAGATCGAGCAATTTAAAGGAGGCCTACCAAGCGATTTTTAAATTTTGATCCGATTGGTTTAGAACTTGGCAAGTATATGTATTTGTTGAAAAGAAACATTTTACTCGTGTAACTTTTTCGATTAAGGCATTAGTTTTTTGTTAAATTTGAAATATTAGTTGTTTAGTTCATTTTTAGGGATATTTCAAAACAGTAGAAGTAAATGACTTTTTATGCTAGAACAAATTCAAGGACAGTTTTGAAATCCTTGTAACATTTCAAACGAACTTTTAGATTCGAATTTAATTTTTTTTTTTCGTTTCTTTTGAAGGGAAATTTCACTGTTCCCTTTACCAATTTTTATTGGTGCCGAACTAGATTATTATTATTTTGTGTGTCGTGAAAGGAACAGAACATAGACAAGGATTTGATAAGGATTACTTGCACTTAGTGAGTATTCTAGCCCACCCACACCTTCCCGAGGTGGTACTGTTAGTATACCCACTTGGAGTTATAACTCATTACATTTGTGTATGTAAATATGATAACGGTGTGGTTATAGGATTATTTATTAATTTGTTGTCAGTGGGTAGAACCAACGTGGGGGGCGCCCACCATCTGGGTCTTTTATATTTTGTTTTGAATATTTATACTTGAAATTTCTGCGTGTACAATAGAAAAGAACTAACCGGCCGCCTTGATTTTTCAAGGGAACCCACCCCCTGAAACTAATTAGAATGTTGCGCGAAGAGTGTCCGACGAGTGTTGATCTGGAAGAGATGGAAGACTCGCAACGTGGAATGGGAGATGAAGACAGCGGCGATTCTCACTGTGAAATGGAGCAGAGAAGCAAGATTGAAGGCATTCGAAAGAGGATAGAAGGAGCAAATGCTTCATTGATCGATGGATCTGCGGAGAGTCGAGAAGCCACAGCTGCGGAAGTGAGTGGTGCTGGTGGAGTGAGTGAGATTGAGGGACGGCTGAGGCGAATCGAGGAGGCAGTGTTGATGGCACAATCCGACGCACCTGCGAGACAAATTTTACCAACAGAGAAAAAGGAAAAAAAGCCCAAGAAAAGAAAAAAGAAATGCGTTCTTCTAGTCGTGAGGGCCGACGAACAATACTTTCCAAAGTATTTTTCAATGACATTTGAAACAGGAAAGAAGAGAACTATCAACCCATTCAACATCATCAACAAAATCGAAAAGATAACTGGAGCAAAACCAATAAGAATCTTTAGCATGGGCCGAGAGATGATGATGGTGGAGGTGCGGAGCGCTGTGCAGGCGGAGAGGATTGTTGGCGTGACTTGTGTGGGAGGTGTACCGTGCCAGACAACAGAATACGGCCGATTTAACCACTCAGTCGGCTTAATTTACATCAGTGACTTCGACATTACCGATATCGAAGAATTCAAGTCTGGCCTGCAGGAACAGTACAACGTAGAGGAAGTAACTACAGCAACCTTCATCAAACCAAGATACCCAGAAACTCGAGCTTTTTTGATAACATGTCGGCAACCAACAGTCCCCTACAGCATCTATGTCCCCGGGGAAAGACAGGACACCAAGGTATACCCATTTAATAGTAAGCCAATGATGTGCTTCAACTGTCAGGCGTACGGACACACCGCCAAGCGATGCCGCAGCACCTCACTTGTCTGCAGGACGTGTGCTGAGGTGGGCCATTCCTCCCCGAACTGCAGCTCTGAGCAGCTGAAGTGTGCTCACTGTGGAGGACCACATGCAGCTGGCAGCACTCAGTGTGACAAAGAACTGGAAGAAAGAAGTTTGTTGCAGATCAAAGAAAAGGAAAAGGTAACATTAAGAAGGGCAAAGCAAATTAAAGAGGGTGTGCAGGAAACTGAACGAGCACCCCCACCTGATAAGTTCATCACACACTTCGACTGCAAAATTAATGAAGCGCACCGAAGAAAAATGTCGCCATGGCTACTTGAAAAGTGCATCACTCAACATCTCGGAAGCAAACCAAAGGCAATTAGATCCCGCAACAAAACCACATTTACAGTAGAAGTGTGCGATGCAACACAAAGCCGTAAAATGAAGCAGAAACGAAAGTGAAATGAACTACCGGTCACAGTGGAAGGAAATCTCGACTTTGCAGTTCAAAAAGGCCTCGTATACGTATATGAATATGACTTAAACAATTTTGAAGTATTTAAGACAGGTCGCTTGAGAAAATGCGGCGCGCAAGATGTAGTCCATGCAACATAGATAAAGCCCAAAAACCAGCTCGCAAAACCATTATTAGTGTCCTTCAGACAACCTATCCTGCCGAATTATATTGATATACCTGGAGAACAAGCAAGATCACAAGTTTACGAAATAAAGCCGAGACCTATGTTGTGCAAAATATGTCAGGAGTACGGCCATGGTGTGAAGTACTGCCAAGGGGAACAAATCTGCCCTAAGTGTAGCTTGGCTGGCCATAAAATGAACGAATGCACATCAGAAGAAAGTAAGTGTTACCACTGCGGTGAGGGACATATAACTGGAGCGAGAAATTGTCGGCTGCGAGCAATGGAGGAGGAAGTTTTGATAATTCAAAGTGGAGAGCGCGTGTCGAAGGGGCAAGCCCGAGTATCATTCAACTACCGACACCCCAACTTTTCAATGAATTACAGCAAGGCAGTAACGACACCCATCAACCATGACAATATAGAAATAACAACAAGTAAGAAAAGAAATCGTGCAGATGACCTGGAACAGGCAGCGGAACCGCAGCAAAGCAAGAAGAAAACTACAGGAAGAGTCAGTGAAGGAAACGGAGCAGAAGGTTGTCCGTGACTGGAAACGAAACTCAGAGAGAGACGGAAGTGGTGTGTGAAAGTCCCAACACAGGAAGACTTTACACCACGAAAATCAGCTTAAGCAGTGAGACCTCTGTCCGCGAAAAAAAAAGAGTCCAGAGTGAGGGAAACCAAAAAGATATTTGATGACAAGAGGCAAGAGGGAGAGCGGAGGAAGAGGACAGAAGTAACTACGAAGAGGAGCTACGAAAGTCTACTCGCCTAAAAGTAAGAGGAAATAAAGGACAGCGGCCGCGTGGAAATTCGGGAGAGAGCTACAGACGGAGATCTCCTAGAGGCCGAGAGGAAGGAAAGAAGCCCGGTCAACATTTTAAGGAGGGCAACAGACGCAAGTGGAGGTAATGGCGGAGGAAGGAGTCACGATTATCCAGTGGAATCTGCAGGGAATGGCGACGTCAAAAGAAGACCTGATCAACCTTGTGGACACACACAAGCCAGCAGTGATAGCTGTCCAGGAGACATTCTATGGGAATGATTTCGTGTCAACTATGCAGGGATATAACGGTCTGTGCAAGGAGGGCCATTATAACCACAGATTTCATGGAGGGGTGGCTCTGTATGTACACTCGTCGATACCAACTCAAGAAAGTGAAACCAATTCACCGGCTCAAATTATTGCTGCGAGGGTATGCCTAAATCACTGTTAAGTCATTACAGTAGCATCTGTAACCTACCACCAAGAACAAATATAAACCTCGAAGAGCTTTTTGACACAATCAAAGGAATGCCAAGACCTGTTATCCTGATGGGAGATTTTAACGCTCACCACAGTTACTGGGGAAATAATACTATAGATCGAAGAGGACGATTGATGCAAGAGTTCCTAAAACAAGGGATCTTTAATGTTATCAACAACAATTCAGCAACCCATATTTCAGGATCGGTGATTGACCTAACCTTGACTACCCCTGATATTACACCGGATTTAAAATTCACCGTCCTCTCTTCAGTGCTTAGCAGTGACCATTTCCCTATAGTGTTGACCTTAACAGTGCAACAAGCTAACGGACGTGTAGAACCGGAAGGATGGAATTTTAGAAAGGGCAACTGGAAGCAGTATCGCGAAGATGAAATATGGAAAAATGCTCACGAACTTGAAATACCAGACGATCCGAATGCGGCAGTGGTCGAGCTCTACACAAGGTTTAGTTGCGCTGCTGAGAGGTGGGTGCCTAAATATAAGAAAAGACGGTGTTATGCAAAGCCGTGGTGGACTGCAGACTGCAAAGCAGCATGGCGGGAAAGAGGAAGGTGCTACAGGATACATAAGAGGACGGGACTGATGGAAGATGAGTCAAGTGGAAGAGAGCACGGGCAGTGGCAGCGAGAACCTTGAGGGAGGCAAAACAGAGCAGCTGGCGAGAATACGTCTCAACTCTCAGCACCAACACGCCTAGCAGCTGCGTGTGGGAGAAAATAAATAGAATCCGAAGAAGAGTGAAGAAACAAATAAAAATGCTGAGCGAAAATGAAGTTCAGTACTCAACGCTGAAGGCCATCGTGAATAAACTAGCCGATACATTCAGGATCATCTCCAGCGATAGAAACTACTCGAGTCAATTCTTACAATATAAGCAACTTACCGAACAAACCCCATTGAACTTCACAAGCGACAACAGAGAACCATACAATGCGCCTTTCACCATGTGTGAACTATCATCTGCCATCAAGAGTAACAAAATCACGACACCTGGACCGGACAATATCAGTAATCTTATGATCAAGAATCTACCGACTAATGCTCTCCAATATCTGCTGAAAGTATACAACAAACTATGGAGTTCCGAATTTGTTTACCAACCATGGAAACAGGCTATTGTAATCCCTATCCCAAAACCCAGCAAAGATCACACAAACCCTAATAACTATAGACCAATCTCGTTGACGAGTTGTTTATGCAAAACATACGAAAAATGATCAACAGGAGACTAATGGAATATCTCGAAAACAATAAACTCCTCTCCAGTGTGCAGTGTGGCTTCAGAAGACATAGATCAACCGTAGATCATCTTGTACGGTTTGATACGTACATTAGGCAGTCGCTGGCCAATAATAAATTTGTCATGGCAGTGTTTTTTGACTTGGAAAAAGCTTATGACATGACGTGGCGCTACGGAATTTTGAGAGATTTGGTAACAGCTGGTCTTCGGGGACGATTGCCAAAATTCGTGGAGGAATTCCTCAAAAACCGAACGTTTAGAGTAAAACTTGGGGAGGAAATGTCTCAAGCTGAAGATCTAGCCACAGGAACGCCTCAGGGAAGCACATTAAGTGTCCCACTTTTCGCAGTAAAAATAAACTCATTGGCAAGTGAAATTCCAGCAGAAGTGTTTAGTTCTCTGTTCGTGGACGATCTCCTCATCGCATTTGCAAACCACGACAAAACCAAAGTACAAGCAAAGTTACAGACAACAATATATAAAGTCACCCTATGGGCAATGCAAAACGGATTTAAATTCTCCTCAACGAAGACGACCGTAATGAACTTTTATAAAGGGATTGAACTAACACTTATTCCAACCCTACAAATGGAAGGAAAAACAATACCATCTGTCGAAAGCACGAAATTCCTTGGTCTCGACTGGGATAGAAAACTCAATTGGATTACTCATGTCCATAAGACAAAAGAAAAATGCAGAAATGACTTGAATCTGATGAGATCTGTGTCTGCATATACTTGGGGTGCAGATCAAGATATTCTTATGAAATTATACAGATCCCTGATCCGGTCAAAAATTGATTATGGGATGTACAGTGTACGGTTTTGACAGTGCAGCGGCGCTAAGGGAAATCGATGCTGTCGTAAACGAGGCAATGCGCATTAGTACGGGCGCATTTAAGGCGACATTAATAGCGAACCTCCACATCATCTGTAACGAACCAAAATTG
This sequence comes from Platorchestia sp. MABIK, assembly GCA_014220935.1. Lineage (NCBI taxonomy): Eukaryota > Metazoa > Arthropoda > Malacostraca > Amphipoda > Talitridae > Platorchestia > Platorchestia sp. MABIK. The sequence goes on along the minus strand of JACJUY010003317.1, from coordinate 39,355 downwards.
GAGCTACGAAGAAAAGACTTGCTACTCCGATATTTCTTTAAGCTTAAATGTCATTTTCTTAACCCAGCATACTGTTGTGTCAACAATACTAAACTTGAACTGTTTTTTACAAGCCGCAAGTGCACCTCAGAACCGGTTATCCAGAGAATACATCAGGCTTTAACTCAGTATCATATTCCAACTTAGCCCGTCCAGCCGAGTTTCACACCTGCATCATTTTCGTGGACCTTGAGGAGACCAGAAGTGGAACAGCACATGGCTAATTTGAAGAAAGAAGAAATAGCCCCATCCATCATAAGACACATACACAGAGATAACATGATGAGGTACCAAAAGCATAAAATCATCTACTCGGGTGGATCCAAGTCACCGTCAGGAGTTGGCGCAGCGGCCGTGATGGGCGATATCATCTGGAGCGCCTCTCTCCCAGTCGTGGCAAGTGTTATGACAGCCGAAATGCATGCCATCAAGCTCGCCTTGAATATTATCAAAGAAACGCCAGCCCAGAACTTCGTAAAATGCAGCGATTCAAAGAGCTCGATACAGTTGATCGACAGCTTTACTGAAAAGAATGAACTTTTAAAAAAAATAATGCTTGAGATACACCAAATTATTTCGGATGGAAAAAAGTTAACAATCAGTTGGGTTCCAGCTCACGTGGGAATAGTTGATACTGAGCGCGCGGACCAGGCGGCAAAGGCAGCAGCAACCAGACCTGCTGAATTTTTGCTCATTCCCCACAGCGACTGGCTCCCGGTAATCAGGAGAAGAACGTACGAGATTTGGAACTTGGAATGGCAACAGGAACGAGGAGACTTGAGAGCATTAAAAACCAGCCCCGGAAAGTGGAAGAAAGCCGACTCGAAGTTGAACCGACAGGAAGAGGTGGTCATAAATAGGTTGCGACTGAATCATACAACCCTAACTCACAGTCATCTCCTGGACCCGCAGGCCTTCGGACAGAGGCCCATGTGCGGATGGTGTGAAACAGATATCGTAACTGTAAAACATATCATGGAGGAATGTACCGCACTGCACCTAACAAGAGACCGAATACTTAAATCGAGAACCGGAGAGAATGTTAATACAGAAAACTTGTTGCGGACGGAGGACCCATCCGTAGAGTGCTGGAGTTCGTCAAGGAAATTAATGTGTTCGGAAATCTGTAAAGGCAAAGGTGGACAAGCGAAGGTGTGACGGACACTATCATGGAATTTTTATTCAAGAGTCGGCATTCTTCGGCTCTGGTTGGGTCGAGCGTTTCATCTGATGAGAAATCACTCATTGTGAACTCTGATGAACAAATGGCCGAGCGCTCTGTGCTGATATCCTCAACTCTCTGCCGAGAGAGGGGTTCCAGCATGGGTCAGCGCTCGGTCATAGTGAGGGCGGATAGATGGAACCCCACCCGGAGATTCTAGCTACAATCAACGAAGTTAAACCCCTGATCATCCCCTTCCATCCTCAAATACAAGAAGAATTTTGATATGCTCCAAATTATGTCTTTGCTTGATCAGTTTTGCCTCAGCGTGGTTGCCTCCGCAAATTCCTCAGTGGATGAAATTGTAATAACAGAGATGGAGATAGTGACTGTGAGAGAGGGTACTGGCGGGTCACCGTTGGGTTGTCTTCTATGGCAGAACATTGTATGCATCAAAACAATTGGAGTGAACGGATCAGTTCTCTAGTGTTTGTGAATGTTCATCAAAACCAATTATCGGTGACGACTGTAACCCGGTTTCTCATAGTGATGGTATTTCAAGTACACGAAACAGATCTACGGACAGCAATGGTTAGAAGGGGGGCTGGGATAGGTGTCTCTAGAAATTTGTAACCCTTAATGCGATTTGGTGTGTGTAATTGAGCTCACGGGTTTAAGTAACTCGTTCTGATATTACTATGAAATCGCAATTGTATCGAAACGAAAGTAACTTTGGTAAATTACCAAAGCGACAACTAAATAGTCCCTGACCGAAGTTGTCGTTAACTGAGTTCATTATTATTATTTTGATGTGCGATTTTCGATCACTAACTAAAATATACCAAATTATTTGTTTCTAACTGTGATAAAAAAAATTAAATGTACAAATTGCGGTATCGGGATCTATTAGTTTGTTAGAAATGTTTCAAGGATTTCAAAACTGTCTGTTTTTTCCTTGCATGAAAACTCGTTAACTTCTGTTCTTTTTTAGGTTGAAAATAATCTTTTTACTTAAGAAGCAAAATAAATAAATTTTGTGGTAAAATGTAATTTAATGGCCTTTTTTACTTGAATGCTGTATTCATGTAGTATTATCTACAAATAATTTGCACGCGTAATTTCGTATCGTCACTGTGAATTGCATATTACATGTTTAAATTTTTACGAAATAATATATAAACATTTTTCTTGTGAACGGTGATAGAAGAAATGGAATAGACAAATTGGGAAATCGGGATTTTTTAGTTTGTTAAAAATGTTCCATGGATTTCAAAACTGTTTGTTTTTTCTAGCATGAAAACTCATTGACTTCTATTCTTTTTATGTTGAAAATGAGGTTTTTACTTGAAAAAAAAATTCATTTGTGGTGAAGTGTGATATAATAGACATTTTTTTACTTGAATGCTGTATTCATGCTGTATAATCATCTACAAATAATATGCATGCATAATTTCATATCGACACTGTGAATTGCGTATTATACGTGTATAAATTATGTAAAAAATACATTTATTTCTTATTTTTCGAAGAATGGTTAATTTTTATTTGTAACTGATTCTTCTGAAATAAGCCATTATATGTAATTTTTTAAAAAGAAACGTATTCTGTTCTCATTTTTTAGATTTTGGCCCTAGTTTTTCAGAAAATGAGAAATATTTGTTTTTTATGTCATTTTATTTTTTATCTGATATTTCAAATGAATACAAATCAATGAGTTTTCATGCTACAACAAAGCCAAAAACTGTTTTAGAATCCTTCAAACATTGCTAACAAACTAAAAAAGCCAGATTTTTCATTTTCTTTTTTGTTTTCTTTTAAAATGGAGTTAAAAATTCATCAATTCTGGTCCCCTTATATACCCAATGGGGAGAGGTCTAGTGCCCGTAGTCCCATGAAATTTTAGGGCACTATAGCCCACCACCTAAGGATGTTTCTTCAACAAAGAAAAAATGGCTGAGTGGGCCCGAAAATGCCTAGGTTGTTTCCTTAATCAGGTTAGATTTATCCCTCATTCACTCAAAAATCGATTGTGGAAGCATAGTGTACAGCTCTGGCAGTGTAGAGGCGCTGAGGGAACTTAATGTTGCTAACGAGGCAACGCGCATCAGTACGGGATTTTTCAGGACACCAATAGTGAGCCTGCACATCATCTATTGAACCAAAATTGAAGTTACGAGGGAGAGACCTGCTACGTCGATATTTTTTCAAACTTAAGTGCCATATAATAATACTAACGAATTGTTTTTCACAAGCCGCTCATGCACATCGGGACCAGTAATCCAGAGAATACGTCATACTCTTAATAAGTATAACACTCCGACTCATCCAGTTCAACAGTGATTCACGCCAACATCATTTTATAGGATACTGAAGAGACGGGAGGTAAAATAACACCTAGCAAGGATGAAAACTAAGATGAACGAAATAGTTCCATTCTTCGTTAAACACATGCACAGAAATAACTTGAGTCAATATCAAAAGTATAAATTCATCTACACAGATGGATCCTAGTTACCAACGGGAGTTGAAGCAGCGACCCTGATGGACATCTGAAGTCTCTCTGCTAGTCGTGTCAATTGTAATGACAACCGAACTTCATGGTATCGAACTCGCCTTGAATATTGTAAATGAAACACAATCCCAGAATTTCGTTGCATGCAGTGTCTCCATGAGTTCCTTACAATTAATCTAGAATTATACAGAAAAAAGAAGAAAGGTTATATTAGAGATTCATCAAATTATCATGGATGGGGAAAATATAACCATCAGTCGGGTTCCAGCAGACGTGGAGATAGTCGAAAATGAGCTCGCAGACCTGGTGGCGAGAGCAGCAGCATCAGCAGCGAGACCTGCTGAATTTGTGTTGATCCCTTACAGCGACTGGTTTCCCGGTAATTAGAAAAAGGACGTACGAAGTATAAAACCTGGAATGGCAACAGGAATATGTGGGCTTGATATTTGTAAAAACCGGTACTGAAAGATGAAAAAACGGCATGAACCTGTTTCAAAACTTACCGTTTCAGTGTGCACGAGATTATATGAGGGAACACACCTTGTACATAGATTCGGCATTCCTTTAACTCTACACTAAATGATACCTTCATCCTTCCTTTCTTTGAACTTCTGTTGTGGTAAGTGAAATTTGAACTTCTGTTCTGGTACATCATTACAAACAATTTCACGGCTCATTTCGAAATTACCATGTCAAAAAACTAAAACTAACCCCATGGTTTCCAGAAAAATGTGTTGCGGATCAAATACAAGGAAAACCCAAAACCATCCGATCAAGCGGCATCTACTCATTCTGGAGATAGCGCACAATGAACAAAAAATAAATATTCGGACTCAAAGACATAAACTTAATCAAAATAACATAATCGAAAACTTCGTGAAATGGAAGAAAATTTCATTAAAGGTATCGAAAGAATTCGCCTACATTCCCAGTCAAACTTTTTCGCCGGAGGATGCATGTTTTTCGTCGCCTAAGCGATTTAATTACTGGGGCGGCGAAAAACATGCATGCAGGCGGCGAAAAAGTAAGACTGGGATTTACAGTAATAATCTCGCCCAGTTCGAGAAGTTCAAACAAGGGCTCAAAGAACGATATCAAAAATGTTGAACCAGCTAACGATTAGAAATCGTAAATCCGAAGTAAATGCGCTACTTTTGACTTATAAAGGTCTGATAACTTGGTATATAGATGTCCTTGACCTTGACCCCAAGTGTAAAGTATATAAATCCGTTGACCGTCCTATGATACGCAAAAAAAAATATTCAAATACAGTCGCACAGTTGAAAGGTGAAATAGTGAAGAGTCTATGTGCGAAAAATGCGCGTCTAGTGGTCACGAAACGACTAATTACGCAGAAAATTACTTTAAATCCTACCACTGAGAACATAACCGTAGAACTAAGGACCACATATACCCTGAACAATGTATGCAACAAAAACCATCTCTGTTCCTACAAAAAAAAGTGTCTTTAGAAAACTGGCAGTTATAAGATTTTGCAAACTATTCCCTTAGCGCGAGCTAAGCTATGGACTAATAAATGGAAACCAAAACAATGAAGGAATTACGTGATCTTTATCTCGACCTTCCACAACAATTATCAATAACCAAACAACCGCCGAGAAAAGCTCAAATAACTCATCCTGTGCCACAGATACAACCATGTGCAACTTCCACGTTAGTTCCTCTTACTATAACAGCCATCACAGACAGCACAACTTAAATACGGTTCTCTTGAAGCAGAGATACTTCGCATCAAGCCCAACCGGACACAATCCTAAACTGCGGCTGAAAAGTCCGAAGACGAAGAAGGTGGCATAAGCGAATGCAACTCTTATCATGGTACAACAAGTCAGGGTATTTGACGAATTCAAACCCCACAGCCAACAAACACCATCCAAAAACCAAAACAAGAAAAGTTCAAGATCCAACCACAATCCCAATCTTACAGTCGTATCCAACATGATGAATGAAAAATTTCGCAGATAGACAACCGCACAACTCCCATGGTACCAAGATCAGATATAGATCACCCATGAAGAAATAGTAAACAGTGTTACTGGTACACCAAAGCCAATCACCAACTTGACCACTAAAGCAATCTTGCAGTGAAACTGGCAAGGCGTCAGAAAGAAGAATGAACTGATGAAGACAATAATCATAAACCCAGCATAATAGCTGTGAAAGAATCTAAATTATGAGAAATTTTCCACTTTTATATTAGGCGCTACAGCTATCTGTCGAAAGGGCACTATAATAGAATGCCGCATGGGAGAATAAGAATATTCGTAGTTTAATACCTTGAATTGCATTTGAAACTGCGGACCGAACTACAAAGTCCAGCCATTCAGGCTAACGTTTGACAGTTAATAACCATCTGCAGCATTTATTTGCCATGTAGACCATCATTCTGTAAAAATGGATTCATTCAATTGATCCACCAACTACCGAGCCTACCCATTCTAGCAAGTCATTTTAACAGCCACAACGCCAAATGGGGCTGTAATAATACATATCATAGGAGTAAATTAATAGAAACCTTCGTTCCAAACAACAATCTTTGCCTATTAAACACCGTTTCACTCACTAGGAAATGATACCTTTTAAAGTTGACTATCGACTTGACTTCGTCACCTACATTGGCCGCATGATTCAATTGGGTTGCTTTTGACTCAGTGGATGATTGCGACCTTGAAACCCTCCATCAACTATTTGAATTTATTCAAAGGCTAACTGGAGGCCATATTCTCATAACGAAACGTGGAGTGAACCAGCACTGAACATAACGGACAAAAACAAACCATTACTTGCAGATCTATTGTGGCAATTCTGTTCTGCAACTGAAAAGGCCATTCTGACTTTCTAACCCATCAATTACTACCCCAAACACTGGTGGATAAAAACGTCAAAGTCGTAGGAAGACAAAAACTTTTAGAAAATCTACCGAAACAACAAGGTTACTAACCTAAGCAACTGGAAACGAACAAGGACAAACCAAAGAACCAAATTAAAAAAAAAATGAAGAAGAAACTGATCACTCAACTTGAAGAACAAACTGCAATGACTTAGGTGTAAGAAATGATGCGAAAAATTAAAGGTTGCTCACAAAGAAAAGTTCACCAATTGATAAAAAATGGATTGCATTACAGTACGATACCTCATTTTGCGTATAACTTTGTTGAATTTTTTGGGAAGTATCTAGCAACGATAGCCACCTGAATTTCAACAATTAAAAACAATTCGTGAAAAAAATACTAATTTATTTCAATTCGTAAAACTAGAATGTGTGCTACCAAATTTTCAAAGTGTATGAATTGAAATCTGCTCCTGGAAATATAAAAAAATTTCCAAGAAACGGGGAAATAACTTTCGGCATGATCAAATGCTTGAATGTAACAGCATCCCAATACTTCATAAACATTTTCAACAAATTTTGGACAACCGGTTATTCTTTTACCACAATTGCATCACTTAGTTATAATACCAATTCCAAAATCTGAGAAAGACCATAGTCAGTAAATCAGACAACTCCCTACATGCCACTCGTTTAATCAACTAGTTGTCTATGCAAATTTATGAAACGTATAGAGTCTAACTGATTGTATACCTTGACATAAACAATATAATGAAATAAGCACAGTACGGATCCAATGCGCAGCACAACAAATCACTTGGTCAGATTAGACTCAGCAAAAAAATTAAGTTTTCGCGAACAGAACATTTCATTTCAGTATTCTTCGATCTCGAAAAAGCCTACGATAAAACAAAGTGGTATAGAATTATTCGAGATGAGATCTATTTCGAGTTGAACTTTAAGGAAGAATACAAAGTTTCATCGTCAAATTCTTAGCGCACAGAAAGCTAAGTGTTCGGACAAGTAACTACAGTTCAAGTATGTACGAACAGCATAATGGAGTCCCACAAAACAGATTCTTTCCGGTTATTTTATTCACTCTCAAAATAAACGAAATCTCTAAGCAGGTCCAACTGGACATTAAGTTCCATTGTTCACTCTACGTTGACTTACGATTTGGGTACCCGCATCGAGACCTCCAGGTCATCCAAAACAAGATGCAGTTAAGGTATAAGTGAGATATTTCAGAGGTCTCAAAATAACGGCTTCAAATTTTCGTCTATCAAATGGAAACCGATACATGTTAACTTCATAGCCGGACGTTTCCTTAGCCCAACTCTCGAGCTCAATCACGAGAATATTCAATATACAAATTTTTAGGCCATGTCTTCGATGAAAAACGAGTAGCAACTCCTGTCCGCCCTAAAAAGGGAAATGCAAGTTTTAATTTACAGAAATCATTAAAAGCCCAGACCTGGGGAGCCAGCCTAACTACGACCCTAAGAATTTTCAGAAGTAAAACAATATCAATCCTTAAATATGGATCAACAATAATCAGGTACTCGGCTAGCCAAACAACTTTGAAACTCCTCGAATCAATTACACGGCACTCCGAATCGATGAGACAGCATTTAAATCTAGCCGTATAATTAGAGCGCAACAGTGACCTATCGTCAAGACGATTTTGTGTCGACACTTATCCGTTAAGGATTAACACTTCGTTAACCATGAACAAAACATGCTGTCGGATTGCTTCTATGGTTTAACATCGTTTATTCCTAGTCCTTTCCTATATTTATCCACTTTTTATACCTTCGTCGTTTTTGCTTTTCAGAATTCTCTTCCTGTGATTTTGTTATTTGCGTTTTATAAGAAAGAAAAAGTTAACACTCTTACTTGTATAATGTTGGCTTCAACTAAACATCTGTAAGTTGAATGAAATAAGATGACACAATATAATTAATGGATCCCTAATAATACCTACTATAGGCCTAATGAGTAACTCACTGATCATCACTTCCTGATCATTGTTCAACTCTCTTACCGACCTCCTAGTTTGTCATTGAGCGTTTTTTAATCTTCAATTGGCCTCTGCATCAATTTCTGTTTTCGGTTTTTCCCGCTAACTTTACGTCGAATTCTATAGATTTCATATGCCAACACCCATCATCGTGCATTTTTATCGGTTAATTTTTTGAGTGATACGTATTCTTCAATTTAAGTACTGACAAGGCTTGAAATCTAAGAAGCATCCTTCACGCAAGGCCAGGCCATCAACTCGTAAAAGGTCAAGCCGTTGTAGCTTTCATATTTGGGGTCGTAAACTTGACCAAACACAATCAATAGCCTTCTTTGTGACGCGTGGCTGCACCGTTTCTGTAAGGTTCATTGAAGCGCCATTTTGCTCGAATCGTGCTTTTTATCATATGTTTATGAATGGCTCATTCTAAAAATATCGAGTCCATCTCTGCACTTTCAAATTCTCTTGCCAAACGGAATTTGATATGTGTTACCATACAAATATAAGGTTGATCTCCTGGCGCTTTCTCTTATATTTTAGGCTCAAAATTTGGATTGCGTCCGATTGCTGAGTTTTTTTAGTAACTTTATTATAAACCCTACATTTTGGTAATACAATCGCTAGACACCGCTGTAGAGGTAGGTCCTAAACGTCCCACCTATGTCACATTATCGCAACGATTTCATGTATGCGACGCTTTGATTTTCATGGTCGTGACGTTTTTCTTGCCACTTTATTTTATTTTTATTATCAAAATTGGATGGGATTTTTCAATGTCCTCATCACCTCAATTATGAAGTATTTTCTTCAATTATTCAATAAACAAACAGCCACCACATTATTTTATTCAGATATCTTTTTTCAGACTTCAGATATTCAGACTTCATTAACATCTGCGACAACTTACTTCATCCTTACGGGAAATTAAGAAAGTCTGAGCCATATCGTTAATTAATTGCCTAAAGGACGGTTGCAGAATCACTTTAACACGACCGAGAATAGTCTAAAACATAAAAATGAATCTAACGCACTTAAGAAAAATTCTGCAAAGATGTTACGCACCGTCCAGACGATCGTCAATTAGTCCTACGCGTGGATCAATAATGGGAATAGGGCTCAAATATACAGTTAGGTACGTACACTCATCTGGCTCGTGGATTCAAGGATGATGATTCGAATGGGATTTTAAATGATTTTGAGTTGTTAGCACATCACTTAGATTTTGATAAGTCAATCGTGAGGGTTTGACTGAGTTAATTGAAGGAATTTTATCAAGAAGGCCCTCGCATGCCTGAAGGGCAGGCGAGGCAAGTGCACAAACTTCTCTAGACACAGCTCTAGCTTATTTCCCAGGCATGCCACCCTGAAGAAGCGGGCTACCCTGTTGAAGCGTATTCGTCATGCCTAGAACAAACAGGTGACGCATGACAATATTTGAACGTTAATCGATTGATGGGAAAAGGCCTGTGCTTTTGAATAATTTAATAAACAGTGAATCCTACTTTTAATCTATGTAAAACGAATAAGATCCTATATAGTTAAGATTACAAAGACATATAAATATTATTAGAAGGGAAAGGCGGTCGTTGGTAACAACGGATCGGACCTCGCAGGTTAGAGGTCAAAGGCGCGCGGGCTGAGGGTAAGATGAGGGTAAACGAAGCTCTCAAACGATGCTTGTTGGCGTTGTTACGGTCGTTCGTGATAGATTGGACGAGGATCGTAGAATAACGCATTTGCTGGATTAATCCATGAGAACAAATCTCTCATACGATGACGGTTATTAATTTTTTATTTTTTGAGGCATTATAATGGAAGTTGTTGGCCAGACGCACTTCAGGTTTTAAAATGCTGAAACCTCACCTTTTTAAAGACTAGTTATGTTCTCATTATTTTTCAATTTGTTTGAAACAATGTTCTTTGTCTAAGATAGTTGAAGTAAAATTTAAGCTTACTGAAAGGTAATGTTGGTTATAAATGGTTTTGTGCCATGGTCTGTCTCTATTCCTACTGAGACGACATTCAATTTTACTAGTCCTTACGCTGTTACTGAAGACCAGGTATCTAGTCTACTGTCTTGTCTTTCAACAGAACTCATCTTATTTCCCAACAAAGTTTGTGCTCAGCTCTTGGTGATAATTTCGACCATCAACTGTTCACAATCTCGCTGCTAAGTCGTCGTTGTACCAAACCCTGAAACATTTCAAGGGTTTGGTACAACGATGTGGGGAAAATATGGCATTAATGAAGCTCACTACAGTATTTCTGGTAAATAATTGTTGTACAATCTTCTGAACATAAATAAAATTTGACTCCCTCATGATCACGTGCATCAACTCTTTTAACCCACCCGAGTAATACCCTCCCAATTTGGCACCAACACTATGTGTACATAGCATTACGTGTAAATACATAGTTTGTGTTCTAAAGTTAAAATAATATTTCTTGGCTACCGTTCCAACAAAATATATATTTTTTCAATTCAATTCCTCTATAGTTTGTTTAAACTTTTTATGTTAAATCTGCCGTTTCAAAACCTGAGACTTTGGTACTTCATCAGCATAAAAAGTTAGGAACCGCACGAGCACTGCATTTTAATGAATAATTGAACAAATTTATCATAGGTGTGCAACTGTGCACATGAGTAATTTTGTGCTCAACTCCATCTAACTCCCCGCAGGAGCTGGATCAACTGGAGCAGTGGGCGGTACCTGCCACCAAACGCTGCCGGCCAGACACATCTGACGAGGTGAGCTTCCTTCTCTCACCTTTTTTTAAAGTTAGGTTTCACATAATTTATTTTTGTGTTTTTACATAGTTTAATTTACCTTCAATGTTGCCTCTGTTGAAGGCTCGTGTGGAACGACGTAAATACAAGCTTATTTTTTCTCGAACAACTCGTAAATTTCATCCAGACGCCGAGAAGCAACTCGAGGGCTTGTTCCTAGAATTGATCGCATCTCAGTCAAGCTGATTTGTGTCTCAGTTTGAATTTTGTTCGAAGTTGCTTTGTTCATTTATAGCCATTCTCTAACAGTGAACTTCGCTTTCTTTAGGGATCTTCTTTCGAGGCTTAGTTGGATTCGTATCCAGTGGATGAGGTTCGCTAGGTTCGTTGGTATATTTTTAGGAATATAAGCTCATCGATGTTAGTTTTTCTTACCGTCAAAACAGTTGGTAATGTGTACAGCAGGAGGCAGTTGTGGTCTTTGCTGTGGTGTCCTTTTTCACAATATTTACGTTGTTCTATCTTGTTAGAAAGCTGGTGTACCAAGTAACACACGCTACTTTTAGCCAGCTGTACTAAGCTGCGGTAATCCAAAAAAATTGGACCCTTGTAAAGACATTTCTTTAGCATGGCTCAATGTTACATTTTATTCGAAAGAATTCAAACAGTTGTTAAATTAAAGAAATAATGTCAGTAATAATAATAACAATAATAGTCAAAATTGCTGTTTAGTATAACCTACTCAATTTTCCTGCTCTTCTTCAAAGTTGTTTAATATTTTATTCGTTATCGATACCAAGAAGCATCCCAATCTTGTCTAACCTGAATCTTCTTAAACCATTAATCTTAACCTCAACTGGAACGTTAATTATATAAATGAGATTTCTCTTACCTTAATTTCTCGAAATCGACCCATTACTCATTCTAGCGTAACTGAACACAACCCTTTCTCCCTCAGTGGGATATAACGGTTGGGGACTAGCATTCCCAGGAGGAAAATGTGAGGTCCTAGGCTGAGGGATGAGTAGGCTTATATCAAATTAAAACTGACGAGGTGTTTTGTTTTATTGCGGACCATCTTTTTTCCCGTTTGCTGCCATCCTGTTTTTCAGCATATTGATTTTTCTTCTTCAACTGTGTTTTGTTTCAATCTCCTGTCATAACTTACTGTTTTTATGCGCGGGGAATCTAGTGAGGGAACACACCTTATGCATGGATTCCTCGTTCACTAATCCCTCAGGAGATACAACTATTGTATCAATAGGAATTCGCACTCACAGGGAGAAAATGTATGAGGACCCGAGCTGAGAGTTAGTTAGGCCTTCATTTGTTGAAATAAAACGTATTTTGTTATATGAAGGACTACATTTTTTCGGTTCACTGCTGTCCGTTTTTCAGCACCCACTACTTTTTTCTTCAACTTTTATCTCGTTTCATTAACTTTTTTCTCAACTTACTTTTTCTATGCCCCTTTTGCATAGATTCCACATTCTCTTATCTGCACACTAGATGGTGCCTTCCTTTCTTCGGAACGCCTTTTTTTTTTAGCGGTTAGGAAGGCTTAAACTAACATCTAATCTAATTTAAAAGTACTCTCATGGGGTAACCATAGGTAATTGGTAAAATTAGGAAAGAAAATAAGTAAGATCTGCATGATTTTTCTTAACTAAAGCTTAATATTATTAGTATTGTATTATTAGTAATAACATTATTATAAGGAATGTCATTTTTCGTATTATTAATTCAATATTTTCAAAATTTTCATGTCGTTGTTCGTTCGCAATTGTACGCAGTGATGAACTGTGAAATTAAAATTGGTCAATCATCTTGTTGCGGCATATTTTCGAGCACGCACTTAAATTTGCACCCGATACCAGGAGTACGTTTTAGACGTGGAAGGCTCTGACAGCAACACGAGTGAGGACTTGTGCTCCACGTTGTCTACTCCCGCCACCTCTCCGCCCTACGCCGCTGTGCCCAGGGCGCTCTCTGCGCACCGACCTGGACAAAAGCTCAGCAAAAGTTCTCCATTGGGCGACTCTGCTCATATGAGAAGACTGTTCGTGCAAGGTAGCTAACTTCCCCAAACGGGTAGATTGAACCGCGTTTTTCTGAGTGTGTCATGAAATATTTCATATATAGGTACGATTATCACAAAAATTAAGCTGTGTCTCTTGACAAACTTTCAGGAGTGTAAGTAAAGGTTCACGCTCAAGATGGCGAAGGATATTCGCAGTTGCTGTGGAACGACCCTTTAAAGGTTCCATTGAAGAAAAAAGTCAATCTAATTATTAATATAGAGGATAAACTATTTAGTTGTTTGTCAGGACATGATTTCCCGTTACGTTAATTGTTTTCGGCTTGGTAAAAAATAACCATCTAAATAATTTGTGAAAAAAAGTGTGTTATTCCCTTAAATTCTGCATGATTAGTTCATAAATGAAATTAGATTACTTTTACCATTTTTACAGAGAACGGGAAAAGAAAGAAACTGATGAGCTCCGAACAGTGCAAATCTGGCCGTGGCCAGGGGAGAATGCGCCTCCTTGCTTACGAGGGCGCGCAATCCCGCGACAGCAGCTCGGATGCTGCTGACGACGTCGGTGCTGCTGGCATTGACAGCGGCAGCGAGTCGTCGTCAGCGAGTGATGCGTCTACTGAAGCTCCTCCATCGTTGTCCTTCTCAACCCTCTCCTTCTCTAACCTGCCGAGCCAGCTGTTGCCCACCTCCATGTGCTCGGAGCCGCTCTTGTCCTCCCCTTCTAAGCCCTCCTCTCCTGATCGTGACTTGCTTTAAGTGTTTTTTAACAGATATTATTTTTCAACATGATTTTGGAATTTAAGCTAAAATGATCGTTCGAATAGTTCAGCATTAGGATCATGTATTTTTTGATCACTGATAAATTTTGCTGTTATACATACATCGATCCTCGTCTGCCTCATCAGATGACAACGCTCGTTTCAGCGAGTTTATAGAGCATGTAGTTATAGACATTGGAAGAGTTTGTATCCTATGTGACTCAGGGAGAATCTCAATTTCTGGTTCACGCGGAGTGCTCCTCTTTCTTCATCATGAAAGATTCAGCACTTCGCTAGTCCCACAAAGACTGTTTTTAAGGAACCATACCTTTTTATTTTCGTCTGAAAGTTAAGTTCCATTGAACAACCCGTGAACGTTTTCCTTAGTCATCTACTGGCAGGGTTTTTGCCAAGTCATGTGAAATATAAGGAAGTCTTTAAATAAACCAAGACCGTTCAGTAAATGACGTTCAGGCAAGATGAGTCACTGTGGATCGCAGCTCCAATGAATCGGCGACTACGTTTGTTAACCATCTTGAAAATTTTTATTTAGGATCAGCAATTGAAGTAAGAAGGCTTTTGGCTAAACTGACACTGTCATCCATGCGGTGGATCAACCGCGTCAATAATTATAGTCACTGGAACATCCACAGTGCCTTACCTTCTATTTCCATGACGCCTCTGCTCGTTATCATATCGAGAAAAATGTTCTCTTACTGATAATTCTTCCCTAATGTCCGTATTTTTTTGTATTTACCATACATTTTGTGTAATTTTGGTGATTAAAAAAGATGGTTAACCTCTTTAGCCGTTCTGACGGTTCCTTTCTAATCGAGCTTATATATTCCCGGAAGAAATTTCCCACTTGTTTGCCTGCCAGTATTCTTGCCGCTTATTATTTGGGCGGATCCAATGTTGCCACCGAATCGCTGTTGTGAATGCCGCGAATTTATTAATAGCCACCAGTTTTTCTGTAGATGTGTTAAGAATCACTATATCATCCTTTTTGTTTGTGTTATGAAATCCTCTATGAGTATGTGATTATTTTCAAGAAAAAGATTTGAGTTTTGATCTTGTTATCTACGTTAATTTAATTTAAGTCAATGTTTAATGAATTGGTGTTGTCATTCATGTACTAGAGATTTTTCTGGTCAGATTGTTTCATTTGTTGAAAACCTGCAGTATAGAGTGGTGTAAAGAACTTCAAGTTAGCTTATCACACCGCATCAACAGTTAGTACGAGTTTATAATTATGTTGGTGTTCCTCCTCATTCGCTACTTCTTCCCGAAGGGAGTTTCCTTTCATCGTTTCTCGTTACTGTCATCCACGTATAGTGTCGTGTCCATTCTAGTCATCGGCTCATTAGAACATTGGGCTCGAGATGGGTAACCCGAGTTATCCTAACAGGTTTTCCAGCACTAGTTGTGCCCATCTGATGAAAATGAAAAAACTCCATTTAGGTTAGCTATATTTTCCAACTGGTACTAAATGACTTTCATAGAGCAAAGCGCTGCGTTCACACCGATTGCTTTGTATAGCTATCAGATTTTCGAAATTCTGTCTGATAGTTCAAAACCCATACATCTTAATTTGCCTTCTCAACGATGTGTCCGCTCATTTGAGTGGAATTTTTGCTGTTCCCGTTACTGAGTTTTTACTAGTGCCGAACTGCGTAATTGTGTATCATGAAGGGAACAGTCAACATACATGGATTGGGTGATTACTTGCACACAGCTAGTATTCCAGCTTACTCTCCTTCCCGAGGTGTGTTGTTAGTACACCCGCTTGGAGTTAGAAACTCGGTATAGTGTTTATCCTCTCCGTCGGAGACAACTGTTGTATCTATTGAAACTACCGCTGTCAAGGAGAAGATGTGAGGTTCCTGGCTGAAGCTTAGGTAAACCATTTTTGTTGAAATAGAACTTTTTTAGAAGGACCATTTTTTTGGGTTCACTGTTTTCCTGTTTTTTAGCACGTACTTCTCTCTTAGGCTTCTATCTCGTTTCACAAACTTTCTTCCCAACTTGGGAATTTCAAATGTATCTTCCACCCCATTAAACTAGTACTAAATTGAGGAATTATTAAGTGCTGTGAGGATAACGAAGTAATCAAACGATTGATTCAGGACTGCCTGCTTACGAGTAAGTATCGAACTGTCCCGGCACCTTCTCAGAGTAGTACTGTTGCAATACACAATTGTCGTTTCTCTGTTTACAAGTTTACTTCCAAAAGGTTAAGATTTTTAATATTTCTCCAAACCCTTCTAATGGGCAAAACTGAACCAGAGCCTTGCTCCTCTGAGCTTGGGTCTCAATTTATATCCAATTTTTCTTTGGTTTGCCCTACCTTCCAGGGCCTCCAAATTGTTCAAAAATTAAGTCTCAAGTTACGTAGCCTTACGTTGCTTCAAATTGACCTTCTAATTTGGATGATAAAATAAAAACTTTAAACGGTTCTGGAAACCGCCAACAAACCTAAACGTCAGCCTCAAGGTTGGGAAATCCTCTCTCAAGCCGGAAGTATGAATATCAAAGAAAAGACGAACCAAAATTACACATTTCAACAAAACATTCAAACACCGCTACCAAGATAAGTAGTGTAAGCCATGGTGCCAGTGGTCATGCTGAATTAAAAAAACAAAAACGATGAAAAATTTTACCCAATGACCGACACGACTCCACCGTTAGAATCCAACAGGGACACTCACAAACTAGATCACTTGGAAGCAAAATTAAATGAGGGGCTTGATAGCCTCTCAGCACAAGAAACGAACCAATTCATTGAACTATAAAAACGCGAAGCTGTAAATGCACTGCAAACAACGGACGACATAACAAAAAAAGCAAACCTACTCTCGAAAGAGCCTTGAAAGTAAGAAGATTGCATAATGGGAAAATGAATGAAAACTCTGGTTACAGCCGGAAATGTGTCGAAACACGAGACAATTCAGTAAATATGTGGAAGGAGGCGATTACAGAATATTTGGGGGTTTACTAAGGGCGAGATACGTTACCGTTGTCCTATTTTAAATTTTTCTGACTCAAGGGTGAATAATCGGAGCTAGTAAGTCAAAACATGCATTTTTGGGAGTTGATATGTGTACAGAATCTTAGTTCCGATAGGTGAAACACTTGGTTAAAAGAGGTGAAACTTGTTGAGAAATTAGAACATTAGCAATAGGTTTTACGGGTAACAATACTAGTAATACGAAGGCTAACAGCTCGCCAGTCAAGTGAAACCAAGCGAAGGAATATCAGCGAACTTATCTGACTCCACAATTGAGACAAAGATCATCTAAGCTAATCATAACCTAACTTAGTGTAACAACGAGTTCAACGAAGCACATATGAGAGAATATCGGGCATGATCATAAGTAGAGCTGTGCCAATATGCACACGCAAATGAAATCATGAGTGCATAAAATATGCGGCTTCTGGTTAGATATATGCGGTGGCGGAGTGTCGTATGCACAGTACTCGCATTTATATGCAAACAATATGCGATCAAGTCTTGCACATGCACTCCTGAGTGACCGACTACAGTTAGTTGGAACTTGTGCGATATTGTAAATGTTGAACTCAAAGGTAATGATTCACTACAGTAGTGTTCAATATTTACGATATCGAGCATTTGCTACTAATGAAGACAACATGAAAATAGGATTTCACAAGATTTCAAAGTAAAACAAGGTTGAATGTATGTGGTTACATTGAATAATAATTTATTTTTTAATGTTTTCAAATAGGACACTTTTTCGCTAATCGACAAGAAAACTTTTGTATTGCGAAAACACTCTTTCTACATTGTACGGCACCAGGGGAGCAAATTTAAAATTCCCCATGTCAGATGGAAAGAGTTGACCAACTAGTTCGTTGGTCAACAAATTTGGTTGGTTGGTCTTCGTTCCTCAGCAGGATAGCCATGCAAAATAGAATTGACATCCTTAATCATGGGAAGATCTTTCCGTGCTAGAAATCTAGAAAAAAAGTTTTATTCCAATCAATTAAGTATGATAAATATCATCTTGTACATTGTTTTTTCAAATGTCATATAACTATCACTAGGACGGTTACTCCCTGTCTAGCCGGTACCCATTTCAGATATCTGGGTAGAGTGGGGTATTGCGTTTGAGTTTTCCTTTTACCCAACGGGGAAAATCGCCGCGCAGCGGCGAACACTTGATCGAATCAAGGGATTCGAAGCCTTGACACCTTCACGGATGGGTGCGTTCTCAACCACTCGGCCACGGCGAGCACTAAAAGTTCGTTTCGTACGTTAATAAATGAGACATGGAGCTTAAACTTCCAGCTTTCGGTGATCTTATCGTATTATCGTAGATGAAAATGAGTCAATATCGGTTAACTTTATGATGAACCAAAAAGGATTATCTTCGTTATTCATATATATGAAGTCACAGCAGACATTTTGGCAATCATAACAACTTACGGTTTTCCGGCAATAAGTACAATACAGATTTCCGTCCCGAAAGTCATATTCCGGGAAGTCATTCATGAAAGTATCATTCCTTACACTTTGTGGTACTTTGGAATGGCGTAACTAATAAAGAATGGTAATCATAAGAATACTAAAAGAAATTTTGTTCACAACTTCATTCATCAACATATTATCCAATACATCTGTAAATTTCAATACAAAAATTTAAAAATTTTGTTATAAAAAGTCTCATAATTTTCCTGTAGGTAATCATCAATTGCATTCCGTACATCCCACGAATACCAAACATTTGCCTTAGGTTTCGAATAACCAAATATTGCAGGAATATTCAAATCAGTATATGCTCACTAAATGTCAATTGCAGATTTGAATTGCAGTCCAGGAAACTGAATCACTATAATGATGCAAATTTTTCGAGTTTGTGGCATATTTGGAATTCGAGGAGTTACGTTATTGAGTTCTTTCTCATTTTTTATGAACAAGCAGAGCACAAAAACGGTACTTATTATTAATTCATTTAACGCATATGTACGGGAATTGATACAAACTTCACAGTTGCACTTTCTCTTTAACACTTTGTACGTATAGGTAGGCCTATGTGTAGAACAAAATAAGAAAACTATCACTAGGTGTACAAAAACTTACACCATGTAATTCTTAAAAACATCAAACTCGATTAAATTCAGTTCGGACACCTCTATTGTATTTTATTCATGAACCAAATTTGACAGAAGAACAGGTCAAGAAGGTAACCTGGGCATCAGGCACTGAACACAGCGCACCGGGTAAAACTTGTGATGTTGCTTTAGCAACTGATAGTGCGTATACGAGAGGTACCATCAATGTACAAAATTTCTGGATCAAGGAACAAATTTACGGTTTTACATTGAAAAAATCAAATTACTCTATTAGCATTACAGCATATATGCTATGATATTATGCATAATGCATTTTGCATATTACATCTGTAATATCGCATGTGCAAAATTGCATATGTGATTTTGCATATGCACAAGATAATTCTTTGCATTTCATAAAACATTCTGCATATCTCTTGGTTTGCATATATGCGAGTTATGCAATGGCACAGCTCTAATCATAAGAAAAACTGTTTATTTCCAATAAAGATGATTCAAAAAGCTCATCATTGGTTTTTAAAATATATTGAGGAAGGATTCTTAGTTGACACACGAGTATCGTAATACCCATGTCACTAGTCGAAACAAATGAATGAGGGCAATGTATTGCTATTGTTGCTTAATCTAGATTTGATAATACATGTAGCTACAATTAGAAAGCAAGACACAATTTCAGTGACGATGCATTGTTGAAAACACTCATTTTAGTGCACACTTACATTGAAATACGAGCTCAGGGACTTACGGTATAAGAAATTATTTTTGAAAGTAAAATGAGTGGATTAAAATAATTCTGAGTCTAAGGCAAAGAGGTTGACATTCAGAGCTACATTTTCACTCCTACGTATCAACTAGTAGGCCAATAAAGGGACTCAGAGAAAAAACATTTTATCGCATCTCGAATTTATATTGTCATGCTAATGAGAGTTTCACAAAAAAGTCAACCTGATTTCTACAACGGCAACCAAGACATGTACAACACAATTGGAGTAATACGTGAAATTAACCACCACGATAAGGCTGTCATAATATCCTCAAGAGTGTAAGAAAATATGTAAATTGCACTACACAAAGCTAACAAGAACATTTTAGGACGTGAATAAGAGAAAAGAAAGAAAAACCGTATATTTCGAAAAAGTTGACACATGAGATACATGCCAACATATTGGCTTTTAAAATTTTCTTACTATAAGACGTCCTAAGACGAACGTACCATACGAGGAGTACTAGTAGACAAACTATACGTGGTCTACTAATAGGCAAACCATAGGAGGTGTACTAATAAATTATACGAGGTGTACTAATAGATAAACTATCCGAGGTATACAAATAGATAAACCATACGAGGCCTACTATAATAGACAAACCATACGTGGCGTGTAAATTTATAGGTTAACCCTGTCAAGGGCTAGTTAAATCAAAGATATCCTTTCTTGGATATTTTATATCCCTAGAGATGGTTGACAACTTATAAAAAATTTAAATACTACTAAAGAATTCTTCGGAATTGCTAAATTATTAGTTGAATCGAAGTAAGAAAAAGACAAAAAACGCTATACCGAAGCAGATTAAAACACCGTCGTAAATGCCTATCAAGTATTGAAAAAAGGTTAGTCACAAAGTAATTTATAAAGAACATCACGCAACACAGCACGCACATCTAGAAACACGTAAACAAACTTACGAAAAATGATATTCATGGCTTATTCAGCATACGGACAGAGAGATAATTTTCTCAGGAGCGTTTTATTTCAGTTTTCGTTTATATTTTTCATTTTTTCCATTCACAGACATGCCCTCTGGGGTAGTGATAGATCTAATTTTGAATCATTCAGCAAGTGCAATAAATATATTTATTTCTGAAATATGGTTCAGTGTTAACTAGTCGCAGAGCTTTAGGTAAAATGTAATGTGGCTTGAGGTTTTGCTCTTACGTAAAAACTACAAATAGAAACATATATATGCATATGTGTATATATATATATATGAGAACATGCACATGAGCACACATACACGCACCCACTTACACACACACATATTCATGTATATACGTATTGAAAATGAAAATAACAAAATTAAAATCAACATAAAAAACGATCTCACTCTTGCTACATCTTCAATGACAGTCAAGCTCTGTGTAATCGTAAGAAATAACCTGAAGAAAAATAAGTAAATGGAAAAAAGACTTCAAAAAACTTTAAAATAAACGTTTAAGAAAATTCAAGTTACGGTCGAGGAACAACAATCATATTCCAAATTCTCTCAGTTTTCTCTGCAACATCATGCGGACATGGGTACATGGGATAAAATGGAGATACAGTGTAAGCCGGATATCACCTATGGGTAGCAAATATCTACCAAATTTTGGCAGAAACGCGTAAACAAACATAAACTTGAAATTAAAATTCATAGCTTGTTCAACATGCGGAAAGAACGATAATTTTACCACGATTCATATGCTCAAATTGCTTTGTATTTCACTTGTCTAATCGCATTTTTCATTTTTTCTATTCACAAAAACAACTTCTGGGGTAGTGATAAATCTATTCTTGAATCATTTCGCAAGTGCAATAAAATTAATTAACCGGATTGTTTTCATGTAAAAAAATGAAAATAAAAATATGTATAAATACGACGGTTATAGCAAAGAAGACCTTTAAAATCATATTAATGAAACGTTTCAAGCCTCAGCTCATCATCAGTCATATCTGCAAGTACAAAACATACATGCATTGAATAAAAACACGATAAAATCATGAAATTGCTCATCCTTCATGCATTCTAACAAGTGTCTAAATAAAAAATAAAAAAGACATGACATAAAACTGGTTAAATCTAAATATCAAAACTTCACTAACCGGAATCGTAAATGTGAGTTAAAACGGAAAACAAGAAAACAAGAGTACAACTAAAATGCGGAACAGTCATAAGGTCAGCTTACTAGCAAAAATAAAATCTAATTAAAAAGAGAGACAAAGGGGAAAAATGAGTGAGAGAGAGAGAGAGGAAGAGAAGAGAGAAAAAAAATGGAAAAAGAAATATGTATACATTGAATATTGTTCACTAAGAACCTATAATTTTTAAGGGGTAAGCACTCTGCATTTCATTGAGGGCCGGTTTCAATTTGTGTATGTACAGAGACTCTAGCATGCGCAGTTCACAAAAATTCGAAGCATGATCTAAAATTTTAAATCGCTCGTTACTGAGTCGGAATTATTTCAAGAATCTTCTGGAACTTGCTGTGTTTAATTCCTTTTTCCTGTTTAACGGAATTGTTTACAAACAAATTGAGAGCTTGGGTATGGGCCTTCCGCTCGGTCCTACTTTTGTGAACATTTTTATGAGCTTCCATGAAAAATTATGGCTCCAAAACTGTCCGTCCATTTTTAAGCATATCTTGTACAAGCGTTATGTAGACTATACCTTTGTCCTGTTCAAACTTGCAACTGATGTGCAATTATTTCTGCAATATTTAAATGTTCAACATCCTAGTTTAAATTGATTTTTACTCTGCAAAAAAGAGCCATCAGAGCGGTAAAGAATCTAGAATATAATGCTCACACAAATGACTCATTTAAAAATTTACGAATACTTAAACTTTCGGATCAATACAAAATCTCCGTTTGTAATTTCATTTACAAAACATTAACAATTGATGGCGAAAATAGCCTGAAACAATTATTAACTGCACAAACTGGTCATCACGACC
>JACJUY010003316.1:57754-88462 GCA_014220935.1 Platorchestia sp. MABIK | reverse complement strand
GAAAATAAAGCAGATGAAAATAAAGCAGATGAAAATAAAGCAGATAAAAATAAAGCAGATAAAAATAAAGCAGATAAAAATAAAGCAGATAAAAATAAAGCAGATAAAAATAAAGCAGATGAAAATAAAGCAGATGAAAATAAAGCTGATGAAAATAAAGCAGATAAAAATAAAGCAGATAAAAATAAAGCAGACAGAGCATTGACGTGGCAAAAAACGCTATTATGGCCGTACACGACCCAGAATTCAACGCCCAAACTCCTTATTCCTTAGACTCATTGCTTGCGATACGACACATCGGTGGGTCGTACTCAAGCTTTTCCTGCTGCGAAACGACCCATCGATGGCTCGTTTGAAAAATTTTAACAATCTTTTATATTCGGTAAGAATTAATGAACCCAGGTATTTATTAAATTACCAACAACTTTTGATTTTAAATCTGAGTTGACAAACCGTATCTTCTTTCAATTTGATGTTAAAGTAGGCTGTTTTAAATTAAATTGTAAATTATTTTGAGCCTTTATAACCACAACTAAAGTTATCCAAAAATAGAAAGGACTAAAGCACTATTCAGTAGAGAGTAAAGAGAACGAGGAATCTATCCACAAAGAGCGATAACTGCACCAGATCCCCTTCGCATAAAAAGAGCAAGTCAGAAAGAAATATTTGAAACAAGATAAAAATAAACTAATACGTGATAAGAAAAATTAAACAGTGGTAAGCCACGAAAAAATATGACACACAACATAACAAAAAATTCAACTCAGGGAAAGTTTTCCAAACTTTCAGCTCAAGACCTCACATATTCCTCTCCCCATAGGAGCGCTATTTCTCGCAGACACAAAAATTGCATTGCCCTAAGAGGCTTCAAGTTGAAGTAAAAAATAGCAGAGTTCCTCGAAAAATTCCCATGTATTCTATATCAATAAAAAATCATTTGAAAATTATTCATCGATCATTGTTGAATGAATCGCCAAACTATTGAGACGAGGGGGATTCAAGTTCTTTTAGACCATCAACATGAAATGTTTCTAGAATATTCATGAAATATTTCATGAAATATGAAATATTTCTTATTCAATTTCTAAATAATGACTCCTTTTTGCCAGAGCTACCGTGACGATCTTTTTATTTTACCAGTGAAAAAATTACACTAATGAGAAGAGTACACTACCACACGTTGGTTTGGTTCGTGCGATGCAGCTCGATTAAGACTCTGGGATCTTTTCCAGATAAGCCCCGCCACTAAAGCAGCACATACGTTCACCCACTTCTAGCTTTCAAAATAATGCACCTGTGGACAAAATTACTTTCAAACGAAAGATTCTTTCGTTTGAGAGTAATTTGAAGGCGATAGGTGCATTATTTCGAAAGTTACAAGTGGGTGAACTCACGTGTTGCATTAGTGGCGGGGCTTATCTAGAAAAGATACAGGCTCTAGAGTACATTCTCTGACTTTAATTCAATTCCCGCCAAAATAAAACCTTCATTAATACTCAGAAAGCTACATTAGTGAAAGCTACATAAATTTATATACGACTCCGAATTAAAGCGCTAGGAATGTCGACACTTGCGTTAGTTACCCATAGCTTTAGCAAGTTTTCTCCAATTTTGTAAACAGAAAACTTTTAAGTTATAAACTATTTTATTACTTTTTACGGGCAGTCTATACAGAATAGAAGCTCATCAAAATAAAATCGTACTTATCGAGCGCTGAAATTTATAACATTTGACCCTTTTGATTCGAAAACTAATAAATTATCGTTTAAAATCAAATTTTGAAATTAAATTTTTTATTCCGCAGCCGAGGTCATGCCGGGTGTTTTTACACTAAAATTACATTACCAAACGTCAGACTCATCAAAGAAGTAATTGCAAGAACCTGTGACTTGCATAAATGCATCAAAGTATCTCAGGTTAACTGAATTCATAAATCATACAAAAAATAAGGAAGTGATTTAACTAAAGAAATTGATCGGCAATTTGAAATTTTCTTCTGTAAATTCGAAACGTCTTGTTTTCAAGCAGTTATCGAACTTTGGCGCAAAGAGTAAAAAATTAACTCATCAGTCTTGAAACATTTATCATTCGATTCCCATTCTACCTATATTGAAACATTTGTCCATGCCCTTCAGTGCTTTCCAAATATCTCGTCATGTTTACAGTCAGGGCAAAATACGTAAAAGTCAACTCTACAATGTACAAGGACGTAACATTTAAATCTCAGTGCCTTTATTTAAGAAACCCCTACATACACGCACCGGCTCCTACGTATAGGACTCTCACGCCTATTGGGTTCTAACGCAGCAAGGATCGCATTTCCTGTTACTCGGATCTACCTACTTGGTACCCAGAAATGCTCAGGAAATGCATCTGCGTCACCAGCACTTTAATTCATAGAGGAAATGTATTATAACCTCATTATTGGGAACAACGCCTCACGAAACTAGTCCAATGCTACAATAATTTAGGGAGAAGCATGCTACATCACAGCAGCATGTGTTGTGAAAAATTTTTATGATACATTGTAAAAGATGGTAAATATTACAACTGATTACTTAAAAATATGTTGCATGGGGAACATTTTGAGACCATTTGAAGAGCCGCTTATGTCAGTATAAAATAGTTTGCCTACATGCTCAGCGTCTTGCGGTTCTCACTGAAAGGAAGACAATAAATACATTTTTCTATCACTGTAGAAAGGAAAACCGAGTTCGCTCCGCTATGATAATGAATGCAACAGCATTGCCGTGATAATAAATTCAACAGCATTGTAACAAAGTTTGAGATGGTAGAAACTGTCTTCTTTGTAATGAAATAATTTCCAATCTAGCTAAACAGATCTCATATAATGTTGCATTGATAAAAGCATCATCACTCTCATTACATTTTTTGATCAAAATAGTTCATTTTAAACACAAGGTCTTACTACGCAGTTTTTCCAAGAGTGCATCAAGTGGGAGTTTTCAGTCCTGCATTTGGGTTTTTCCCCGTCAGTTAAAAATCCCGGTTCGCAATCCAAGTTAAATCCCCACCGACCTACACACATTCCCCAGGTCCCAGCACCCTCCGTTCCCCCAAACCACAGCGTTCAGCAAGTTAACGACGCGACATAACGTTTTCCTGGAGCATTTTCACGCGCACTGCTTTGTTCGTAGGCTCATTAGCTGCTGAAGAAACAGCGACACCAAGGCCAAACTTTTTTAATCTTAAGACTCGTGTTACGCAAAAAAGGTCGACGTGATATTTTCAGTCTTTTCAAGACATTTTACGAGCCGCTAAATATTCACCAAAGTTCAGCACCTTGTTAAACAAATGCAGTATCCATAACAAAGATTACCCAAAACGACTCGCTGTTATCAAGGTGCCACATTCAGGCCATGAAATGTGNAGATCTAGCCATCTTAATACATTGTAATTAATGGCTCACAAGCAGCGGACAACATTTGCTGGCTCAGTCCTTGCTGCTAATTTGGGGCTCACCTTGCCATGCGTTGCTCACTTCTATTTTATCTTACGTTAGATCTGAACCCTGGGTATTACTAATTTTTGTAATCTTTCTAGCATTGAGCATAGTACTAGCATTGAGCAACAAATATGAGTGCAAAATTAGAAAGAATTGATCAGTGCATTTTTTTCAAGAAACGTAAAAGCAATTCTCAAGATATACCAACAATTGTGCGGTAAAATTTATACTGATGAGATTGGAAGAAAACATGTACACTCGTTAGGGGTGTAATGCTCTAAAAACATTCATTTATTGAAGTAGTTCAGTAACCATTGCAACACAATCCGCGTTTGCCTCAAAAAGCCTGGTCGCTTACTCAGCCCACAATGCTACCATTGTTGCCTTTAAGACACCAGGCTTATTTTTATATCTTACATGCAGCAACGTGTAACTTCGGGTGAATAAATCTTTTTAAATTTCATGCCAGTCAACTCAGAGTTGCCGGCAATCTGACCCTCAACACCGGGACCGCGTAGACGAACAATGACCAGAAGCATTGTTCCTGGCATTGCTTGGTGTGGCGTGGGCGTAAGAAGGGTGAAGAAAGGAGCGGTGGAGGAGGAAAGAAATCTGTTCGCTTGGTTTAACTCGTTCACTACGTATCCGTACATATGTGTACCACTTGGTAAATTACTCTTTTACGTACTAGTAACAACAGATATCATTTTTCTTATTTTTCTACCTTTATTTACATTCGGTTACGGCGCACAAGTTAAAATGTTTTCGTGCAATTATATTCTTCTCGCTTGTTAGAAAGGATAAGAATGTAACCAAGCAGTAGAGATGGCTTTTCAAATCAGCTTCTTCCAACCTGACCATACCAGCTGTTGCAACCGCGAAAGAGTAGTGAACGTGCCAAATAATACTTGGCTGGTATTAGGCTATGTAAAATAAAGTATCCTCCATTAAGAGCAGGAGAAATGCAGTCTTGGAGCATGTTTAGACGTGTTTAATTAGTTCAAAATGTTCCTTCATGTTGAAAATTTAGTAAGAACTACTCCGCATGTATTTAAAACAAAGCTGCACTGTACTACTCCTAGTAAAAAACATGATATTTTCGGGTCGAACCTTTGTTAGTGAAAAGTCTTGTGAAATTGTTGCAAAGAATGCATTAGAGACAAGTGCATTTTACGTGAAACTCAATTAATAGAGAATGACTGTAAATGACAAACTCGTAGTTGACGACTTGTCTCAGAGAAATTCATCACAAATCGATTTGTTTGATCGTGAAAGCATTGTTTAGCGACAAACTCCAATACAATGTGGGGAAATACCCAATACATCCTGGGGAAATAATGCAATACCATGAGACCCATGAAACTTCATCAATTCATCCGTGAAAAACGGTCAATAAGGTTAACACACCGTAGATTGTGTTTCTCAGTTTTCGAAAACAAACGCCGTCGGCATTCCGCTCAAAATAGCCGTTGGGCAACGGAAATTTGAGAAAACCAGACCGCCAAAGCTTTGAGCCCGTTTTTGCAACATCCGCTGGCGGCCGCCGAGATAACTCAAAAACCTCGGTGGGCTGCACCACAGACCCGCCACAACAACGCGAACACTTCGCCGATTCCAGCCCACTTGCTGCACTCAAGCAAGTCTAGAGCAGTCACTTTGATTTCTACACTTGTCTGATCAATGAGATTATGAGACCGAAAGAAAATTCACGTTAGACTGGTTACTTTGTTGTAGTACTTGAACAGTATACTACGCGTATATACTACAGTGTAACACAGTGTGTATTGTATTGTACTTGCCACGCTTGTATTGTATTGTACTTGCCACGCTTGTATTGTATTGTACTTGCCACGCTTGTACAATGTGTGACAACAAATTTATGTATAGAGCAATGAAATTTTCAGAAAAGAGTTAAACAAATCCATGTTAGACCGATTACTTTGGTGTAACACTTGTTCAGTGTACAAGTGCTACACCAGAAGGGGCAATAGACAAACCAGAAACAATATCGTCAGGCTTGGAAAATGTAAGTACTTAGCGAGCGGAAGAAGGTTGAAGGTTCGGCGACGTTTTCTTTTTTTTGTGTCGAAAATATTCATGATCTAGAAGCAAGAGCTGATCAAAACGTAACAGTCGCTTCCACGATTGAATTACCTACGCTAGAAAGGCAGTGTTTACTCCAGAAGATATGCAAGACCTCTTAATCACAAAACAAGCACAGGCTTGAATGTTATATGGTTGACATGAGTTCTGAGACTGTGATATAAATATTTAGCAAAAGCCTAGAACGCATTTATAATTTCTACGAAACATTCACTAAGCAATAAAATACCGAACATCATAAAACGATAAACCAAATTTATCAGAAAGAGTTATAAAAACCGGAAAAGTATCCTAGAAATAGAACACAAATGAGAGCATTTACAACTGCTTGGTACAAAGCAAACGAACGACCGCTGGTGCGCAAGACGGCATGAATACATGCAAAAGAACGTTCACATACAAGAACAAGGCTGTTGTCAACGCCGGATGCCGCGAATTTAGCCCTCGATTGTGCTTGGCGAACTCGTTCTCTCCACCAACACACTCCCTAGGACACTCCTCTGACACAAGTTCTGACACACCCCCACCCACACCCTGCTGACACACAACCACCCACACCCTGCTGACACACAACCACCTACACCCTGCTGACACACAACCACCTACACCCTGCTGACACACAACCACCTACACCCTGCTGACGTGTGCTGACACACCACCACCTACCACCTGGCATGTACTGAACACGATTACCCCAACTGACGAACACCGACACTAAACATAAAATGTGATGGAATACATTGAACACGTGTTGGGACGAACATCGGAGGTTTAAAGAACTTAGAGTTAAATGGCGGATGGCAACAATCCTACTAAAGCCTAGCTGTTTTTCGATAAAGACCTTCAATTGTCCGACCTGCAAAAACATTAGAATATCTATTTATATACGAACGCCATGCATTAAACCATGCAAGTAGGAAACAAAAATTGTGAAAAACTGGAATAATAGCTAGCGTTTTTTAGGAAAACGTTTATTTCAATAGAAAATTTTCGTCATGAGAACATTCATGTTATTTGGTCAGCAGGGAAGACAACATACAACATACGTCCATGAGCTCACCTGAGATGTTGGACGAGCACGCATGGTAGCACTGCGACAGTCACTCTTGGACGAGTAACGCATTGGTGATTATTTCAATCTAGTGGGGATTATTCTAATTCAAAGGAAATTTTTCGAATTCATTGAGTTTATTTCAAATCTAGCCGGGATCATTCGAACTTATTGGAGACCATTCGAACCTAGTGGGGATTATAAAAGTTCAGAGGGCGTCAACGTTATAACATCTATTAATTTAAAAATATATTCAACGGCTTTTTCCAGTGGAATTACTTCCTTGAGTCCATCGTAAACGAAGAGCAACTGTGATCTCTTTCTCAAAATGTGAAGTAGAAATCAGCGTAATGTTAGCAAAACTATCTCTGGTCTGGTTCGCGTAGCAAAAGCAGGACCAAAATGCCGTCCCACTGTTTATACATAACTTATGATTTGAATAAGAAAATCTGTCCAGTCATGAGCGGATAAAGCTCACAATGAACGTTGTCATATTACCTCTATATTTCTCCTTGATTTTAATTTCACGTCTGATAAAAAAATTTATCACTTGTATGAAATTGGAGGTTCTGATTTCTCATCGCCAATCAAAGTACTGGCTTGATCGAACTACTGAGAAACTAGCTTCATAGAACTTGAATGTTATCAAGTGTTGTCCGAGGCAAAATAACAATAATTATCGAGACCACAAACACACACAGAAGTCGTTAATTTAAATTATTTGGAAAAAAAAACAATAATGTCATAGTATTTTTCGTATATAAATGTTATCCAGAAAGTAACGAAGTAAAGTGTCAAATAGATACACTAATGAAATGCAAGCTGCAAATGCAGCAATTATACAAAGTTAAAATGAACGAAATAAAACATCCAATGAACGTCTAATTTGTACCGTTGGATCAATACACAGTAAAACTGAAATCTAATCAGCCTTTCTGTACTACATCAGCTCCATTATTCTAAAATTCTTGTTTGTGCTGCACTACCTGCTACAAAAAAAAGCACCAATTTCATTCTAGTTATAACGGTAGCACTCAATCACGTACATCAAAAACTGAATGGAAAGAATACAAGCACTTTCGCTTGATCACACTCAGCTGTGTGGTCTATAAACACTCGGTCACAGTTTAGAACTGACAACACTGATCAACTGTCACCGGCACCTAGATAAACACTGCCCACACTGCTGTGCAGCGAGACGAACTGCAGCTGCGACACCGCAGTGCAAAAGCAACATCCGTTGTAGAGACGCTCCCGTATCTCCGATCCGACAATCTGATACAGAGCTTGTAATTCTTGGAAACGTCTTTCGCGGGTGCGTCTGTGACGTCACTACAGTTGATTTGTTTAGTGCCGTGAGAGAGACCCGAGTCCAAACCATAAATTTGTGCTTAAAATAAACAAGTTAGAGCGGGAAAGCGTTCGCTTATCAATCACGGGATCTATAATTTGAGCATGGTGTTGTAGGGTTTGGAGACCAATAAATTACAATTGTAAGTGCCTAGGAAGGTAAGTATGTAAACGCTTTTTGGTGCATTCCTTCAGGTGTGAAGTAAATTCGAAATAATCGTAACGGGTTGTCATCGTAAAGAGAGAAGTTGCGTGTGTGGTTCACATGTTACCATGGTATAAATGTAACGAGTACCTTTTCGTCTCTTCTTTGCTATATGATTAATACACTCACAAAATGGTCTTTTGCTGTATGATTAATACACTAACAAAATGGATGGAAACTTTTGATTTTGAGACGCATTTTCCTCGTGGTCACCGACTAACAATTAGACCCGAGAAAATCTCAGAGTAAAGCAATTGATAAAATTACGCATTGATTACAATATCGCACACCAAGCACAAAATTTCCTGTTACTTCACTTCAAGTTGTCTCATGTCAGTTTTGGTACAAATATTTACTCAACATTTCTGCACTAGAGATTTCACTAATTATCCCGTATCAAACTGCTCAAGAACTATTCCAATCCATCAAAAAGCTAAGTAAAACTGAACAGAAAAACTCGCCTATTTTTTCCTTGTGTCAGAAGAGTTTTAATGATTATAATTGGCTTCTTCAGGTGACAGCACACCCTGCAATCATAGCGAGGAGGTTGGTCAAGCGAAAGCAGGGCGTTTAAAAAGATTTTTGCTCCAGCTTACACTGGCTGAAGTCTTCACAACAATAGTTAGATGGACTTCAACACAATTTTTTAATTCTCAGGTACGCTGAACTAAAAACTCCCATTTAATGCACATTTCACAGTGTAAACTAATAAAGATTCCTTCTATTTTGGCACGTATTTCTAGAATCTAGACGCATACGTATTCTAAGCCACGTCTGTACAAAAAAAAAAGAGACTTGACTCCTACCCAAACGTGTTCCCAAAAGTACGTTTGCACACAGCTTTGCACGCACGTGCTTCTAACGAAGCAGAACAATACCGCCGTATTTCCCACCAAAATAATGATGGTTGAGCTACATTAACGTCACTGTCACGGTCTCAGCTGCTGTGATGAAATTCGTCGTGGAAGCACGCGACAATACTGACGGTGTCTACCACAGATTTCTTTCGCGAAATGAAAAGAAGAACCACACATTATAGAGAACATTTATTGACGCAAACGTTTCGGAATAAAATTATTCCATCTTCAGTACTGGAAGAAGTAAAATGTTTCCCTACTTCCTAACGTGCGGTATGCTGGGGTGTGCGTGTTTGTGTGTATATAAAATGTGTATGTGTGCGTGTGTATGTATGGTTGTCTACGGCTGTATATGTACTGCGTGTATTGTCTATATACTTGTGTACATAGTCGTTAGAAAATTTGTTTTTTTTTCGTTTTTTTTGTCGTTTTTGCTTTGTATTTTCATTCAGACCTCAAATATCTTACTCTCGACTGTAAAACATTTTATTTCTTCCAGCACTGAGGGCGGAATAACTTTATTCGAAACGTTTGCGTCAATACGTGTTCTCTATAAAGTTGGTTGTACTTTTTATTTTGAGAATAAGATAACCTAAAAATCGCCCTATAAGTACTACTCTCGATTACTTTCTAAAGACCTAAGGTTCTCCGAGCAGGTGTGCCAACTCGTCTGACGGCAGGTGTGCGAGCAGGTGGGCAACCGTGCACATACCGTTCCGAGGCACATTCTTGTGCAAGAAAGAAGAGCAAAACAGAACAGTTCCTAAGCAAAAAAGAATAGTTCCTGAGCGAATCATCGGCCAAGAAGAGCAGTTCCTGAGCAAAAAAGAGTAATTCCTGAGCAAATCCTGAGCAAAAAAGAGTAATTCCTGAGCAAATCCATAGCAAAAAAGAGTAATTCCTGAGCAAATCCTGAGCAAAAAAGAGTAATTCCTGAGCAAATCCTCAGCAAAGCGGAGCAGTTTCTGAGTAAAGAGGAGCAGTTCCTGAGCAAAAACGAGCAGTTCCTGAGCAAAGAAGAGCAGTTCCTGAGCAAAGGAGAGCAGTTCCTGATCAAAGAAGAGCAGTTCCTGAGCAAAGAAGAGCAGTTCCTGAGCAAAGAAGAGCAGTTCCTGAGCAAAGAAGAGCAGTTCCTGAGCAAAAAATTAGCAGTTCTTGAATTAAAGAGCCTACTTCTTAATTCAAAAATTAGGTTCGATGCGCAAAACATCCAGAAGAAAAAGCTATTAATTCTGATTAAAAGTATTCGGATCTGATTTAAAGATTGTATCTCGAACTGATAAGTCACGAGGTTAATTGTGATGGTTCTCGATTATGCATCCTGAATAAATGCAGTTCCGCATTCAAACCTAATTCACGGCAGATAAGTGGATAAGTGAAATTGTGAAGTACACATAAACCAACGAAAATGTAAAAAAGATGCATAAATAAGTTGAAAATGCGAGTTAATCAAAATCATAGAGTAAAGAGAAAACAAATGTAGAAGACCAAGTTGATTCGATTCCTGATACCGCATTTAGAAGCACGTGTTCAAGCAAAACTGCGGGAAAATACCGACGATTGAAGACGGGAAACCCTTAGGGAAAGGACAATACAACAGTAGCCATAGGAAGATGTGGAGACATGCGACCTGACGCACAATGCCTAACAAACAATGTTTAATGGCAGTGGACGCTGGAAATTTAATTTTAGTTCGGCTACAGCGATGTGAGGCAGCATAAAAATTGTCGACAACACCAAAGGATGTTTTGTAACGCAGGAGAGCAAACAAAAGAGGAAGCGCAAAAAGAATGTGCTC
Source organism: Platorchestia sp. MABIK (assembly GCA_014220935.1). Classification (NCBI taxonomy): domain Eukaryota; kingdom Metazoa; phylum Arthropoda; class Malacostraca; order Amphipoda; family Talitridae; genus Platorchestia; species Platorchestia sp. MABIK. The sequence continues at coordinate 77,632 of JACJUY010003316.1, read as the reverse complement.
TACGAGAGTATCAGCCGACACCAACTTTGTTGAAGAATAGTACGTGAAAAGGTAACGCTTATAAAGAGTGTCAATATATACAAATTAATTTGGGGAGCCAGACATTAATTATCAGCAATCTTTTCGTTGTTTTACTTAACACGGCGACCGAAACTGGTCCCCAGCTCAATATTTCATTGGGGGGGGGGGCCCTTTGCTCCCCTGGCTGCACTACGGAACGCCGGCACCAAGGAGGGTGTAGCAGGTGTGGAGCATATGGCGAGATGGTGAAGGCTTGGTGAAGGTAGTACAGTTTCACGAAGCACAAAAAACTATTCATGACTACCCTAAGCCTAAAAATATTCATGACCACACTATAATTTAGTGTTAAACAAACCATTGTATATGCGAGTAAAACGCAAAACAAACTTACGGAATAAAAAATTATTGATCATGGATCAGTAACTGTAAAATTTATTCAGAAGAGTGCATTGAAGGTGCTATTAAAACGCTAAAAAATATTCAAAATAACTTCAAATTACTCTGAAGAGGCTAGCATAACATTTTAAACAATTTATTTACCACAGGTGATGCAGAGATAGAATGTTTAAGGGGATCTCCTACCCTGTATTTTCCCTTATTTTCCGAATTTTTCAAATTTCACTGTTCACGTTTCTATTGTGTCAAGAGGAACGAAAATGAACACAGATATGTAAAATTAAATTCGGAACACATTTTCTCCCATAACAATTTTTGATTTTCGCAGTGGAAAAAAGTTATTGTGCGAACATAAGAAAAAATATATTTACTTTCGCAAAACTTTTCCTACTGAACAAATTTTTTACGCAGAAGCGCGATTGTGGTCTCATTCGACGCGGAAGGACTGCAAGAACCTCGTAGCGAAGGATTTTTTGGAATTTCGAACTAAAAAAAAAGTTATTGCTACAATGTCCAACAATTGCGATTTCTATTGCAAAAATCGAAAATTTTCAGAGAAGCAAATGTGTTCAGAATTCAATTTTGCACATCTGTATTCATTTTCGTTCCTCTAGATGCAATAGAAACGTGAACAGTGAAATTTGAAAAATTCGGTAAATTAGGTAAAATACAGGGTAGTAGATCCCCTTAAGTCTAGTACAATGGTCAAATTTGAGTATAGCTACCTGTGGGCCAGAATAAGTTCAGCGACTTCTAGGGCGTCCTACCATCAACGTTATTCTAAGGTGTACAATTATGTTTAACCTAATTTACACAACCTAGTTTCGCATTAAACTGATCAATGAGATCATTAACTCGATATTAAATGCTTCATTTTACAATATAGTTCATATGGACAAGATTTAACAGAATATTCGATAAACGATTTAAGAGCAGACTGAAGATCGGCGATAAGAGATGCTAGTAAAACTCCGAAAAAAAAACTTATGGAATAAAAATAATTGTTGACTATGGGTCAGTAACTATAAAATTTACCCAGAAGAGTCTAGCAACCTGATTTGCAGACGTCAGGTCCATTTAATGAGGCACAGCTGGCCTGTCTGAGCCCGGCACGGACAGCGATTACCTCTTTACGGCGCACTGGACAGCTGCGGCGCGTGTTGTGCGTCCTGTGCCTGAGTCGCGGCAGCACGTGTTGCTGCAGCGCACATGTTCAGCTGCAGCGCACATGTTCAGCTGCAGCGCACATGTTCAGCTGCAGCGCACATGTTCAGCTGCAGCGCACATGTTCAGCTGCAGCGCACATGTTCAGCTGCAGCGCACATGTTCAGCTGCAGCTCACATGTTCAGCTGCAGCGCACATGTTCAGCTGCAGCTCACATGTTCAGCTGCAGCTCACATGTTCAGCTGCAGCTCACATGTTCAGCTGCAGCTCACATGTTCAGCTGCAGCGCACATGTTCAGCTGCAGCTCACATGTTCAGCTGCAGCTCACATGTTCAGCTGCAGCTCACATGTTCAGCTGCAGCTCACGTGTTCAGCTGCAGCTCACATGTTCAGCTGCAGCTCACATGTTCAGCTGCAGCTCACATGTTTAGTAGCTGACATGTCCAGCAGCACATGACAGGAGCCACAAAGAAGACGTGACATACATGGCAGCAGCAACCCTCCAAACCAGCAACAGCTCGGCCAGACACTGCCGCACGATTCAAGGAACAACAGCAAGAATAACAAGCAGCAGCACTTTCAATAACAGCAAGGCCAAAAACCTCACCAAAAACAGCACCAAAACAACGCCAAAAACAACACCAATCCCAACACCAACAGCACTATTTAACCAGTACAGCGAGTAGATCAATAGTAAGATCAGTCTTCACATTATCGTTAATCCCTTCAGTGCTGCTGGAAAATACACAGCCTCTCACAGAAAGCATTTCAATAGAGCGCTAGAAGAGAAGAGCTTAATGACTACAACTTCAACACAAATAGCAACATCATAGAGGCTAGTGATGGTGTGTATGTGTGTGTGCGTGGTAGTGTGCGTGTACGTGATGTGTGAGCGTGTGTGTGTGTGTGCGTGGTGACGTCACACAGCCCCCCACAACACGCCTGACGGCGGCGCTGCAGGTCACGTCTGCAGGCAGGCGCCGCTGAACTGCAGCACCTGTGCCGCAACAATTTTACACGCCTGGACCAAAAATGATGAAGATTTTCAGGAGTTTACTTCTACTTTTTAACTAGTTCTGAAAAACATAGAGTGAAATCTTGATTGAGACTGGAGGAAAGAGAAAAATGATTCTAAGATATGATTCTAGAGAAAACTTCGGCCACAGTAAATCTGAAAAAGATCACATGAAATTTTGATTGAGACCGTGAAGGAAGAAGAAAAGTTGTTCTATGGATATGATTCTAGGGAATCTTTAATGTATTTCTTCAGGGCTCAGGAGCTATCAAGGGAATATTTATGCAGAAGTGGTGTTTCCATGACTATGAGTAACTTAACAGGAAGCTCTTCCTAACCCTCGCCTTAAATAACCGCGGAATAAAAATTGATAGAGACTACAAAGACACAAGGTGACTTAAACTATCACGTCGCAAATAACAGTTCACCATCTTCCAACTTCATAGCGCCACAGAATTCACAGCCATGATGCAGCAACTTTAAAGAAAGTCAAGTTTTGAGAGAAAGCATTGCGTTCCAGTGAATAAATTTATAGTATTCATACTGACTGCGCAATAAGTTTGAAGCGCAACTTATCCAGCCTTCAGCCTGAACGCGTACGATGCTCACCTCACGTACGGAATGTTTATGTGGTGATGAATATGCACATAGTCATTTGTGACACAGTTCCTCGTATATGTGCATTCACACGAGACCACTTGTCCATCCCATAAACATGGCGCGCGTACAGAATCCTTATGGAAAAATCGTTAACACAGTAAAACATACGATACGATTATGCCCGTACATAATCTCAAAACATACGTGAGGCCTAGAACACAGTTTTAACAGTACGCTTGAAAGTAGCTCTCAAAAAACGCAAAAAATAGCAAATAGCATAATAAAATTTCACAACATCTTCGGTGAAAAGAAAGTGAAGGTTTTCCTCAAAAATAAAATACCAGATGAATAAAGAACATGAAAATTACAGAAGCAATTACGGAGACTTGATTGTCCCATTTACATCTGACGTCTGACATACGAACAAAAACGGCCACTTACAATCACGCAATACTAACACACTTACACCGTTTGAATGAAAAACACAATGCAAAATCCACCGTACTTCCACCGCTTGAATTGTGAAAATCACCAGCTGAAGCTTCGTTGCAAGACTCGCATTTTTGCACGATTAAAAAACTCAAATAGAGCGTATCCACAACTCATTTGCGTGCTCGGTGCAACAACTCTCGTGACACTGGAGAAAGACATGTAACCTCATTAACACATTGACTACGTATTGGGACAAATGTGTACCACTAGGTAAATTGCTCAGTTGCCTACCAATGTAAGTAAATAACATTTCAGCCATTTCACTTTCTTTTTTTTAAAGAAATCAAAACGTTCTCGCGTACTTATATTTTGCACATTTCTTGCAAAGGATGGAAACTCATCCGAGGAGTAAAGTCGATTTTCCAGTTCGGTTTCTTAGAACCTTACCGAATCATCCGTACGATCCGCTCAAACGTACTCAATGTGTCAAGTTATTGAGTAACATGACGATATTAGATGCTACGCTAGGTTGAACATGTGTGGTTTGCATATGGTCTTCCGCTCAACATATGCCAGAACCAAGGCCTTGACGTTGAGATCTCGAAGCTGCAGCGCTCGCTGAGCTGAAAGTGTCATGCATGAGCTGCTTTCTCAGCTTGCGGTCAGCTCGACTGCATAAAATGGCCTCGACGCTGTTAGCATTATGGCCGTTTGCAATCAAGATATTCGCTACCATGTGTTCCTCATTTGAAGGGTTCTGCAAAGCGAGCTGCACACGTCAAAGGTGCTTGAATAAAACTTCTCTCATCTATGTGATGTCTCAAGACCTTGGTCAAATGTACTCGTACACTGCCGAGGACCTCACTACAGCAAAACGTGCGTCCTGATTGTGAAGCATTGTCTGGGGCGGTGGTCACCGCATTCCAGATTATGAGGCAGTTTGAGCTTGGTCGCATTCGAGCGCAACAGCTTTGGTGTAGCAGAGATAGAACGGCGGAGAATTCCAGTTCCGAATGGGACGCTAGAGCTATCAAATACTAAAACTGTCTAAAATAGTAGAAGATTAGGTTGTATGAAGAATAGCAATACTAGAACTGACTTCTCTGTGTCCTCAGCTCGTGTGTTGGTCAATCAAAGACGTGCGTGGACAGACAGAAGTGTGCGTTTCTATTGAAAAAGATGGGGAAAACCTCTAGTTATGTTCAGTAAATTTGTACGTAACCTAGCAGCATGTGAGGGTAGCCAACCATTAGTAAGATGAACATAAAATTGTGTTACTCTTCCACGAGATAAATTAGCTAACGTTTCCTCTCGCTTGCAGAAACTAAACTTTTAACTAATCACGGTTGTTAAATCATAATCCAGATTGTACCAATAATTAATTAATCTCCGAAGATATTTTGGTTACTCATTAGACCTAATAGTTTGACGACAGCAAGCACAATTATCCCCAAAAAAACTCTTGTATTGATTTTACGTTCCTTAACGTAAAATTTTTTGTGGCATAATTCAACAACGATTAAAAGCATTTTAAGCTAAAGTTCGAGCACAAAGACATGCTTGAGAACCACCATTCGAACTTCAATCTCGCAAGGCAAAAAGCGGCGAGACCAACTGTCATACGCACGATCATTTTCAACAAGAAATATTGAACCTCAGCATTTTCTCGTGAGCAACAATTAATGCAACATACATTTTACCCGCGAGGCATCCACAAAAAAAACGCACCAGTTCAGTACCAGAGGTCAGAAGTGACTTGTGCCCGACTGGCGAAGTCGGCACATACCTGCTCTAGTGACGATCATATGAGCAACATCGTAGGCATCCAGATCGAGTGACTACTATTTACATGTAAAACAGTTGCGCTTACCCCAACATTGGAAAGAACTGCATCGAAAGCGTTATTTCGAGAGTACAAATTCACATTGTAATTCTATTTTTTGCAGCCTTCAGTTATTGACCGACATAAATCTTGCAAGTAGCTTGGCAATACGACATGAGTAGCTAATAGACTAAATAGTACCGAGACAGTGAGTCAGTAACAACGACTCCATTCACACCAAGGACATAAGCCCTTACGATCGAAGAGTCAAATGAAATAAATAAATAATCTAAATTCAACAGCAGTAAATTGAGCCCAGATTTCCCTGAAGCGACGTCAATTGAACCTTAGCGGTCTCTATCCCCCCGCAGGGGTGTGGCACAGAGCATCTTAAAATAAATACTGGAGCGTGCTCCCTCGGAGCAGAGGTTCTCAACGAGGGCTAAATTAACCCCTGGTTGAGGTAAATTTCGGCCTTACGTACAATACATGAAACCGAGGGTGTAAATGATGGAAGAAAGGTTGAGAATGGCTGTCATATTAAGGGAACGCGAATGGAACGCCTGAACCCCAGAGCTTCTCAGTACCATTGCTTGTAACATAGCTTGTATTACGGAGATGCACCAGCGCAACAGAGACGCACCAGCGCACCAGCTGCTAAACGCTATAGTTCAAAGGCAGAGCTACAGACGCAAACCCGACGGCCTCAGCACAGCTAGACCTGACCTCCGCTAACATCACTGATCTCGCGAGTTTGCGACGCATCTTTGGTATGCGTGCACCATGCTCAGCTAAAAGATTGAGAGCTGTAAAAACGCGTCAAATTTTAAATTAACAGTATGTTTTTACAATATAAGACCTTGAATGAAAATGGTATAAATGTTTAATTTTCAACAAAGATAGTGAAATAAAGAAAACTGTCACTGAATAATGAGTTATTACATTACTAATGCCTTTTTTCCGAATAACTACCCTCAAACTATTTTGAATTTTTGGGTTTTCTTGTAATAAAGGCCTCCAAAATTAAGTGCATTCTGCCTGAAAATTGAGCTTCCGCAATTACTACAATTTAATTGTACAATGTGATGTAAACAAAGCTTATTTTCACGAAAACATGACACTTGACAGCAACATGTCAAACACTACCCTTTTTCAACATATATAGAAGTTTACGAAACAAGCTAAAAGCTGAAAAAGAAGTAATCGGAGTTGAAAAATGGTCAGCAATGAGCCCCGAAAAAGAAGTCCGGTACGGATGCAAAAAAAGAGCGATTCAAATTCAACAAAGATCATCATCCAAAATACAGGAAAATAATTGCTGATAATTCCAGACTTTGATCATAGTCCTCGGCTTTGCCTTCATTGAAGTCTCACCAGTGTCATGCAACGAGCTCCTGGAGCAAGATTGCTCGCATGGCAACCAGATTTGCTCTTATGAAGCTCAGGTCTCCTCAGGAATAAGTATAACGAACGAGTGAGCAAAATAGCACAGAGGCAGGACTACGCACGCTAGGATTAGTACGCAATGAGTGCTTTATGCGTATAGGTCTACGGTACGACCTCTATTACTCAACACCATAGAGAGCAACACAAGTCTGAACAGAACGACACCAATCAAGTTGGAAAGTGGAGGTCAAAAAATCTTCAGCTTTTCAACGCAATGTAAAAATACCTGTGCGATTTTACTCCTTCATTTCACATGTGTTCCGCAGCTGGAAAATCGAGAGAGCTCGTAACGACAGCGTACGAGAGCCTCCCTGGCTTGTTGCTAACCAGCGCACTACGCTGCAGTGAGCTACTGTACAGTTCGGTGTGATAAGATTTTCATATGCAAATCTGTGCGAGTCAAGTTTACTCATCATGCACGTTGAAGCTTAGCGTTCACTTTATAGTGAACAGAATGGGTCGTACTAAACTTTCAACGTATCAAAAATGAGGGCTTTAACCCTATCAATGTCAATAATGCGAGAGAAAAATAGATGAGCAGGGGGACAAAACTGACCCTTTTCTGAAAAAAACTCCGTACTCTCTCTCTCGTGTGTCACTACCAAAGAAGCCAGCCTTTGGAGTCTTCAAGAAATACTTTGTTCGCACTGGTTAGATCCTAGAACACAACGTGAAATTAGATCCAGCCAGAACAGCAGTGGGAAAATAATGATGTTCTCAAAAACATCGTAACGACATCGACCCAGCTGCGGCTACGGAAAAGTTGGAATCACTAGTTCCAAGGACAACCAAAGAGCACGGTGCTCATCAAGGCTATGATTATGAATGACTTGATTTCCGTCGGAAATAGAATAAAATAGGGTAACAGAAATGAGTCAAGTGACCAATTCATGGGTTGTCCCCAAACTTTGTGTAGTTATAAATACAACGATCGATGGGTCACCAGGGCATCAGCAGATGTTAACGCTCCGAGGTGAAAGCACATTGATGTTAGTCAGGAGCGGCTCCAGAGTCGTTCGGCACCCTAGAAACGCGTCCACACACTAACCGAGGTGATCGTATGGAACAACGAAACCCCGAACTCTGTAATGGTGTGAGACTCCTACACAGGCTACAGGGTGAACTGAATGTTCTTTGGCAATAAAAACGTCAAAACGTTCTATTTCGCAATGAAAACGGGAAGATTTTATTTGAGTTTTCTCTTCAAAAGATCAAAAGAACAAATTTTTTGCTGCCCTCTTACAGTCCTTTGCAAAACAGATATTCATAATGTAAATTGACGAGACAACCTACAGAAAAATGTCAGCTCTCATAACAAACACAATGCTTCGATCGTTATGGAGAAATCACATGACTAGAATCTACGACATCCATATCGCAATAAGCTATATTGTCCAAATTTTGATCAAAAATTATCCTATGCAGGAGAAAGCCAACGAATAATGAAAAACTTCCTCTAGAGTAGTGGGCCGATTACTGTCGATGGTGACTCTCCAGCGGTCAAGTAACTCACAATCTATATCTGAAGCAATAAAATACCAACAATTTGCGAAGTCATAAGAAAAAACAACTCAAATATAACTGGCAACAACGCCAATGATATATTTTAGAGACAAGCACGTGCACAGCGAGACGAAAATGGTACAAATGCCCTGAAAGGAGACCGACATTCGACTGCCCATTCATATTTCAAACGAAACAAAAACAATCGACGCTGTTAAGTTTTCAATGAAGCCTGCTACATTAAAACATTTTGAAATAATTTCTCTGCCATTCACGAGCATGAGGAACATTTTTTGTTTTTCGTCACTTATACTAGAAGATGTTCTGATTCATCGGTTGCTTTCTCCTTTTTCTCTCCCCGATTCCTCTCCTTAAGCCATTTAATAACCAAAAATACTGCTGTAAGTTGCAACCCTCTAGGTTGTAAGTTCAACCCTTCTCCGTTGTAAGTTCAACCCTTCTCCGTTGTAAGTTCAACCCTTCTCCGTTGTAAGTTCAACCCTTCTCCGTTGTAAGTTCAACCCTTTTCCGTTGTAAGTAGAGAAAGTATCTATGCAAAAAACGATAAATTCTTTTATTAAACGATGCCGGCAATTTGGATTTTTTTTCTCATCGGAAACACGTGAGAACTGCGCACCGCTGCGCACTTGTCAACATGGCGGCATTTCTCCGTACGCGCCGGAGAAGGAGGTCAGCCGAACGTGCCGCTGGACGCCACAAGGAAAACAAGAACGCAACACACGATGAAGATTAACATCGCAAGCGTCCTGGATTTCTTCTGTTGCTACTCCAATGGAGAACCAGCCCTGAGCCATAAATTAGACTTTGCCGGGAATCTTGGGTAGAATAACATCATATTCACGATTGAAAACATGCGTAACTCTTATTCTACGCAAATTCTCCAATGGAGGCTGCATTTGAACAACTCGCCGCCCAATTATTCAACCATCCATCGCTGCTCAAGTTTTAGTCCAAATCCAATTTTTGAAAATCGAATCAATCAAACGTACGAACGAGATAATCTGGGATATATCCAAAAATATACGTTAGATTAAACTGGGTGTTACGAGTGTTCCAAAGTCAGTCAAGAGGGGAAACGCAGTGAAGTGAGAAAATATATTCAAATAAAATAAAAGCATTCTGTGAAAACGTAAAAGAATTACCTCAATAGTACTTGCATTAGAGAGTAGCGCAAACATTAAAAGAATTAACTTGAATTTTCTCATATATACGTACCTGGCAAATGCCTTCAATCCATTGCAGCAACATGAACCAGTCATCCATTCCTTGTTTAGGAGCCACTACTGAGGAATCATAATACTTCCATGGCTTTATTTTATAATTTCTATTGCCTCATAAGCAAATTATACGTACTCGTATGAGTGACAGCTGCACACAGATGTCCATACATCAGACTGCGTACAAAAATACAGGAAAATAATTGCTGATGATGCCAGACTTTGATCATAGTCCTCGGCTTTGCCATCATTGAAGTCTCACCAGTGTCATGCAACGAGCTCCTGGAGCAAGATTGCTCGCATGGCAACCAGATTTGCTCTTATGAAGCTCAGGTCTCCTCAGGAATAAGTATAACGAACGAGTGAGCAAAATAGCACAAAGGCAGGACTACGCACGCTAGGATTAGTACGCAATGAGTGCTTTATGCGTATAGGTCTACGGTAAGACCTCTATTACTCAACACCATAGAGAGCAACACAAGTCTGAACAGAACGACACTAGTCAAGTTGAAAATTTTCACAGCAAGTCTGAACAGAAAAACACACGTCAAGTTGAACACAATTTCACAACACAAGTATAAACAGAACGACACTAGTCAAGTAGGAAACTAGACTTCAGTAGGCATTGACCCAAAAAGATGATCTGAAGGCATTATAGCGAGACTATAAGCCACTAATTGTCCGTCAAAGAAGAATCGAGAACGAAATGATGCATGTGCAATTTTATCTTCAGTGACCTCAATAATGTAAGGGGAATATCAGAGCAAACACACGTTAAACTTCAGCGTATTCCAGGTCAATCGCTCCTGTGATTATGACAGCCAGGAAAATGTTCCGCATTTTTTTTTAAACATCAGTCGAAATCTATGAACGTTCATTCAGAAATAATTAATTTTCGATTTTGAATTAGTTTTATCCGAAATGACCGATAGAAAAAGAAAGAGTGAAAGAAGTTTACGAAACAAGCTAAAAGCTGAAAAAGAAGTAATCGGAGTTGAAAAAGGTCAGTAATGAGCCCCGAAAAAGAAGCCCGGTACGGATGCAAAAATAGAGCGATTCAAATTCAACAAAGATCAGTTTGAAAAATCACATATTCCAATTTAAGTCCACAATGGACTCATGCGATGAACTAAAGTGAGCAATGCTCAGTAAAATTTAGCAAGGCCGTACGTTCGTAATTAATACAAATTAGATGCACCAGAAGGCCTAGGCCAACGTTATTCACTAATTTTTGCAAGAGAGCCACTTCGGTTAAACGCATTGATTGAGAGAGCCACAGCTACTGCAAGTTAGCCTATATTATATAAATTACATATTAACCAGTCAAATTATATGGTTTTCGAGAGCCGTGAATTGAGTCCTCGCGAGGCGCGCAATGAACACCACTGGCCTAGATGTTATTGAGACTGTGGAACTCGGAGCACAAATGTTGTTTGATCTTTTCCGGATGAGTTTCAGCTTGAAATTTGTCACGAGCAACATTCCAAGGGTAGCTGTTTTTTTTTTTCAGTCGCTGTATGAAAACTTTTTTACGATGAGAGTCCCCTTTTTAAGAGAAATTAAATACTCTAAATTAAATATGAAACATTGCTTAATACTTATTTGGACACAAAATTCCTCGATTTAATTATAGGTTGGTCAAAGCCTCCATAACAGCTAAAAAAGAGCGATTCGCAGAGAGGAAGGCACCATTCAGTGCGGAGATAAGGAAACGCAGAATTTATGCAGAAAGGGCATAGAAACAGTAAGTTGAGTAAGAAGGTCATGAAACACGATAATATTTGAAGAAGAAAGTAGTAGGTGAGGAAAAACAGCACAGCAGTGAACCGAAAAACAAGTCGTCTTTAACCTAACAAAAAAGAAACATTTTATTTCAACAAAAAGGAGGCCTACCTACCTCTCAGCTCGGGCCCTCACACATTTTGCCCCAGGTAGTGCTAATTCCCATAGATACAATAGCTGCATCCTACTGAGGGGCAAAATAAGTGCAATTAATAGTTTTCCTGCAACTACGTTTTTAGACATTCCAGAAGTTTGACACGTGCAATTTGCTATTGAAATCCACTCAGTTTAAGCTGTATGATCTGTACAATGCATTTAATACCTTTTTTAACTGAACTTTACCCCTGAGGGGTGAAGAAAGAGGGATTTCAGCAAAACATCGTTCGCTTAGCGCCCTCGCCGAGGCAGGTCGACGGGTCGGAGCACACACACACACGCTCACACACACGCTCACACACACGCACACACACACACACACACGCACACACACACGCACACACACACGCACACACACACGCACACACACACACATCACATACACACACTCGTACGTTGTGTACGAGTGAAGGTCGTGTGTGTTGGTGGACCAGTCGGAAGTGCGACCATGCGCCTAAAATATACTATCCATTAAGTATTGAGCAAGGCTAGTCAAAAGGGTTCGTTTTCGCGGTAACATCGCTAGCTTGATGTAACTCAAGTAACCATTAAGTATTAAGCAAGGCTACTCAAAAGGGTTAATTTTCGCTTTAATATCCCGAGCTTAATGTAGCATTACTAAACATTAAGTTTTGAGCAAGGCTGGTCAAAAGGGTCCATTTTCGCGATAAAATCGCTAGCTTGATGTAACTTAGCTAACCATTAAATATTGAGCAAACCTCTTACAATGGGTGAATATACGCTATACATCATAGCTCGATGTAACCTTTGTGAAAATCATTCAGCGGCCACTTGTGTAATCTAAGATGACGACCAATAGAAGCCTAGCAGCTAATTTGCCAGCGACTGATGCCATCTAATTGAGTTGTTGATCTTCGCTGGATGAGAGGCAGAAATTACTCAAATATTGGCTGCCCACGTGGATGTAGACTCGTAGACACGTTTGGAGTTTCGCACACTAGACAGAGATCTACCAACATACAATGGATAAGTAGCTGGCACTCATTGGATGCAACACTTGAATCCAAAATCTTGAAAGATTAGAATAAATGTTAGTTTTAAGCCTCCCTAACCATCAAAAAAAAACATTCTGAAGAGAGGAAAAAGGAAGGTACCATTTAGTAGGAACTTGAAAGATTACGGAATTTATGCACAAGATGCATAGAAACATCAAGTTGAGAAAAAAGCTCACGAAACAAGAGAAAAGTTTAAGAAAAAGTAGATGTTAAGAAAAACAGGACAGCAATGAACCGAAAAAGATGGTCGGTTCGTAACAAAACAAAAACTTATTCTGCTTCAACAAAAAGGTCTACCCAACCTTAAGCTCGGGACTTCACCTAATCCCCCTGGGAGCACTTATTCCCATAAATACAATAGTTGTTTCCCCAGAATGGTCCAAACACCTGTAACGGCTAATCATTATGAATGTCAGTGCAGAAGCTAAACAAAATCGAACAGAAATTCTGAGCAGAAGAGGAGCTTGGATCGGAACACAACAAAAAATTCGTCCAGAACCACCAACTCAAAGACGGAAGCCAGACTTGATGTCCAAAATTATGGGCGTGCTCAATCAGGTCAGAAAACAACTGATAATGATATAAGCATGGCTCTAACAAAATAAAACAGCGGAAAATTATTAGATGGCCAAAATACTGTAGAACTACATTCCAGCCATGACGTGTAGTTCTCAAAAACAAGATGAAAAAAGAATGAATGAATCGGAAGATGAAGGAACTTTCTATTCGGTGAAAAATGAGAAAAAACTGAAGGCTGAAAAAAAGGGTTCTGAGGAAGACATAATCTCAGACAAAAAAAGGCGATGGAGTCTCACAGCGAATTGAAGGTGAAATGTCAGATATGTGAACTCACCTCAAAGATCAAGATTGCGAGTACGTTAGGAAACAATTGAACGCTAATGCGGATGCAACGTCTAAGCAACAAACGAAAATTAAGCTAGAAAATTTTTCATTGAGTGTGGCATGAAATTATAAGATCAGTGCTGCATAACCAAGAGTCAGGGGCTGGATTTTTGAACAACTTATATTTTCGTAGTGGTACACAGCCCGTAGCGAAAGTTCTGCTGTCGATTTGGTTATGCTGCGCGTTTTATTTTCGATGCAAAATGCTCAAATTCGGGGTTATTTCAAATTAAATCCAAGCACTCAATATCTATCAACTCTGCAGTGTTCATAGATGCTCATTTTAGTTGAAAAGCTTTAAATTAAGCATTTCAGCCAAAAAGCACAATATTTAGCACTATCAAGTCGACAGCAGAACTTTCGCTGTCTTCCCTCAGATCTGCTGATTTGTTCTCACCGGAAGCGCGTTCAGGAGTTCGTGAATTTCTGATTCAATTTCACACGTTCGTAAATTACTAGCAAAACAAATTTAGATTTCTTTTTTTTTCCATCCGTATTCAAAGTTTTTGAAGTCTGATCAAGATATTAAGTCGGAAGTTTTTAATTTCAAAGTCGGATTCGCAACCAATATTTTCAAGCCGGAATTGAACACTTGTAGCTTTTGCGTAATGAAAATAAAGCAAAATTTCTGCACTTGAAATTAGCTACCCGAGAACTTACAAGTTACGATTAAAAAAAATGTAATATTAGGTGATCGAATTCAAAAATCAACTTGAAAAAAGTCGAGCAAATTATCTAACACCTTCACCGGTACGAAATTTACTTGAAAAAAGTCGAGGAACTTTCATACCACCGGAACGAAATTTACCTAAAACAATTAAATAATCGATTATTTTTACTTGAAAATTAAATATTTTCCCAAATGTTCAGCCTAGGGAGCGGTGCAGGCTGCCAGGAAATGGCAGAGAAGCAGCGGCGCCAAAAACAGCAGGAAGAAATCACCGCTGGAACACATCAACGCGCGTCGCTTCTCGGGTCTAAAAAAGAGACGACTGCGGGCAGCAGCATGTGTGGACGAGAAGTTATTAATGAACATTCATGTGCAATCAAAAAGTAAGTTAATGCGCGGGCTAGAAGCATTGGACATTCATATTCAATCAAACATTTCTTCATTTAGATATTCATTTGCAGGATATAGGAATCATCGATCAATACTTCATACACAGGCCTAACCGTGCATTCATTTAAGCGACCCGAGATTCACGGATGTTGCCGCACATTCATTGGTATAACTGGACAATGATGGAAATCACCGAGCAATAATTTCTCTAATCGGACAATTAATGAAATGAACAAATATTCGTTTACATAAACTGATAATGATTGAAATAAACGAGCAATCATTGATCTAATCTGACAATTAATAAAGGAAACGAATATTCATTGATGAAAACGGACAATTATTGAAACAACCGGAACTGCGAATGAAGGTTAACTCAAAGGCGCAACCACAGGACGCTCATCCAAAAAACTACAACCACTGAGCCCTAAGCGCTACTAAGTAATCAATGATGATGAGAAGTACAGATCTGTGCATCAGCTGACGACACTGCCAACTAACCACTCTGCCAGCAGCGGACATCGGTAGGCAGCGGAAGACGCGACAGTCAAAAGAACGGTTGTGGAGATAGCGGCATAGCGAAGACTGGAAGCGCCGCTCAGAAGCGGAAGTGCAGAGCTGAGAGAGGGTCGGTATCGCACCAGTCATTGTCAGCCATATATGGGCACTGAGACAGCCATAAACGAAGACTGAAGTAAGACAGACCTTATATGGTAGCTGAGCCAAGACACACCATAAATGGTGGCTGAGGTAAGACAGACTATAAATGGAGACTGAGCCAAGACAGAGCATAAATAGGAGCTCAGGCAAGACAGGCCATATATGAGAGCGAAGGCATGACAGACCATAAATGGCAACTGAGTTTAAACACTATAAATATCGATTGCGGTATGATAACACATCGTACATGGTAGCGGAGGTAGAGCAGGCTATATATGGTGACCGAGGTAAAACACGTCATTAATGATTGCCAATGTAATCCAAGTTGTGTATGGTGGCTTAGATAAAACAAATGATGCATGGTAACTGAGGTACAACATGCAATTAGTAATGGCGAAAGTATGATAGACCATAAATAGCGGTCGATGTACGACAGACTACAAATAATAACCGATATAAGAGAGACCATGTACAGTGACAGAGCGGCGACCACACAGCACCACAGGAAGAGGCCGACAACACAAAGTACATTTTGGGTCTGCAAGACAGACAGCAATGAGGACGCGGCGTTAATGTCGCCGTCAACCGCAGTGTCACAGTCAACCACAATGGCAACATTTAAGAAACAAAAACGGTTTTCTACAAGTTACCACGTTGACTGCGATGTGATACGACTTATCGATGGGTCGTTTAAAAAATTTTAACAATCTTTCATAATTAATGGTATTTAATGGAGACAGCTCATGCTTGGTATTTATATAATTGGTAACAACTTTTGAATTTAAAGATTCGAATACTGAACTTCAGTTCAACCTATCGCAGTCAACGTGTTTAACTTAAAAATTCCGATTGGTAAGGGTTTCTCCTCGATAGACGACCATTGAAATTAAATTCAGCAGGACATTGCTTATTTTATATAGCACGATCCAAGTATTCTCCTTCTTCACTCAGAAGAGCTGAAATTCTGACAAAGTTGAGCTTTGAAGATCAAAAAAGACTTCACAGCTGAGTTTCATACTTGCGATTGACTCGGTCTGGTATTTAAAGACTTCATAAATTTACAAGACAATGAGTTAGTTCAAGACCCTCTAACAACAACTACTGTGTCCCCATGATAAAAGGAGGGAGGTACCATTTAGAATAAAATTAAGGAAACAGGAAATCTATGCACAAAGTTTGATCCCACACCCTGAGCAAAGAAACAGTGAGCTTAAAAAATGTTTATGAAACAAGACAAAAGTTGAAGAATAAACTAGAAACATATAGATGCTAAAAAATGCACACGAGAACCGGAAAAAGATGGAATGCAACAAAACAAAAACCTACCAATACTTTATTCCGTGAATAGAAATGCTACCTAACCTTCAGTTCCGGACCTCACATTTTTTCCCTTGAGAGCACTTATACCCATAGGAACAGTAGTGTCATCCCTCTGAAGGGACATACAGATAAAAAGTGGATCGAAGAACTGGAACCGGCAAAAAAAAGTTCATGACAAATGAATCACAACGTCTGCAAGGAACAATCAGAAGGCAAACACAAACATGGTGAAGCATACCTGCTTCTGTACACCCTAACAAATCTGTACACCGAAATAAAAATCCGTACACACACCGTAACAACAAACAAAACAAAGACAACTTTCGCCACTGCATCAAAAACTGTTAATAACAAATAGTCAAAGTCTGCAAGGAAAAATCAAAAGGAAGGCAGACACAAAAATGGTGAAGCAAACCTGATGAAATTTCTCTAAAATAACTGGAAGTGCAAGTTAATCTTCAAACACTTGAACTCAAATCCCAACAGTGGCATTTACATTTGAACATTCAAACAGAAACATTCACATTGAAACATTCAAGCATTCACATTCGAACATTCAAACAGAAACATTCACATTGAAACATTCAAGCATTCGCATTCGAACATTTGAACAGGTAACATGACGGCGGCAACTCACCGCACCAACAAACACGGTCAAACAACGAGGGGTGCACGCGGAAATAAGCAACGTGCAAACTTGTTGACGTGCATAAAAAATCTCGAGCTTCAGTCGCGATACATTCGAGTCGTCACCGCAGGCGTCACTGCGTCAAAAGTTGCGTCACTACGTCGTGATGTGGCGCTGATGACGTACACTGTGGTGCTCTGTGTGGCGTACGCTGTAAGCCCTGTTTAGGGGCGAGGGGGGCAAAAAGGGCGAAGGGAAGAGGGATAGGGGGCAAAGAGGGGGACAAAGGGCAGGAAAAGGAGGGAGAGTACGCCAGGTAATAGCGACTACCCGAGATGGGAAGCTCATCCCCTCCCCGTCCTCAACCCCTCCACGGACCCCAAGCTGCCGGAGGGGTACAAGCCCCCAGATGTGAGGAAGGCACGGACAAAGCGAGTAAAGATGCACAAAGTATACGAGAATTAAGTCTATGCGAGAACGATGGTGTAATGAAACTGAGCACACTTCGATGTCAGGTCGCTGTTCCAGGTGCCGTTTGCTGTACAGTCCAAGGGTAGCTCACAAGAAGTGCTTTTGTTATCTATATTTAACGTTTATGGGTGGCACACAATAAGTGCTTTTATTATCTGCATTAATTGATGCTCCTACGGATGTCAAGACTTCAATAGGCCTTGAGAATTGGACGCAAAATTTAACAGAGAATGACTTTGTAAATTTTGAGCTTCATATTACAAGATCTCCAACAAATACGGCACACTTGCTGATCAGATTGGGCCGAGCATGGCATGTGTAAACTAAGCATCTTTTTCGGTCAGTGAATAGACTGTAGTTCCTGTACTGTGCATTATGTGCATTTAAATAGAGCTTGTGCTGTGTATTAGTTGCATTGGTTTGGTTCATATGCTACGTACTATTTGCATAGCAGCAATGCAAGTTCCAATACTGAAGGGCTAACCTACTTTAATAATGTTGGTGAGGGAGCGCAACTCGACGCTGACTCCATAATTTTCTGGGAAGTTCAAAAGCTTCATAATCTATATTTTCGACGTGTTTTCACGTGACATGAAATACATCCTTGACACACTCAAACGCGTCACAAAATTTATCCCTAGCACATTCAAACGCGTCATAAAACTTATCCTTGACACACTCAAATGCGTCATCAAATATATCCCTGACACAGACTCGTCAGAAAATTTATCTGTGACGCACTCAAACGCATCATAAAATTTGCCCTCGGCAAATTGAGACGTAACAAACAACACATTTAGGACAAACATTCAAGACTTCCTCACCGAACCTGACGTCGAGTGCCCGAAGTGACGGACGTGAGACAACCTTGACCTCGAGGGGAGTCTCCCTAGCGCACTCTCACACTTCGAAGCAAAATTGTGCTGCCGCAACTTTATGACTCAACATGTGACTGAGGAAGCCTGTTTTCCTGTTATTTTTGCAGGCAGGTGAAAAATCCGAGTACTCTCTTGCTCATTCTTTCCCCGGCCCTCGACCGGGTTGAGTGTGATGCAAGAGAAATGTGGTAAGAAGGCGCGACCCTTTCAAGCAGTTATAAGCGATTTAAACGAGTACATACGTTCTCCTGCGCATGTTGACAAGCAAGTAACGAACATGTGCAGAAAAAGGGATTGAATACGAAGGCCTGCGCATGCGCAGTTATCGCTTTGTGTCGGCCGGTATCGCCTGCCACATCCGTTGCCAGAGCTGGGCTGCAGGGACGAGGACTGGGCGGCGATTAGAACGTGATGGGGGGCGAGAGTTGGGCGGCGATTAGAACGTGATGGAGGGCGAGNNTGGGGGGCAAGAGTTGGGCGGTGATTAGAACGTAATGGTGGGCGAGGGTTGGGCGGCGATTAGAACGTGATGGGGGCGAGAGTTGGACGGCGATTAGAACGTGATGGGGGGCGAGAGCTGGGCGGCGATTAGAACGTGATGGAGGGCGAGGGTTGGGCGGCGATTAGGACGTGATGAAGGCAAGGGTTGGGCGGCGATTAGGACGTGATATGGAAACGCGAGTCTCAGACGTGCGTAGAGCCTCTCGTACGCACGCCCTTTTGTGAATGAATGCAAACCGCGGCTGATGCAGGATTCCAAACTGGCAAGAACCAAGAGTTGCCAGTATCAAAATAACTGCGTAATGGAAGAGGATCCATTCATCAGTCCTCGTCTGAACGTTGCGTCATTTACCACAAAAAAAGCCACTCGCAAAATTTACAAAGATGCGTTGTTTACTCGTTTTATGTTCTCAGTGAAAGTGACTGTCATATCACAGTCATCGGAGTCAACAGCGCCACTTCAGGTAGTGTACTTGTTATACTTTGTGACAAAAGTTGCATACGATAAACAAGATTAGAATATAGATTATAGGTTAGTTCAAGCCGATAAACAAGATTAGAATATAGATGATAGGTTAGTTCAAGCCGATAAACAAGATTAGATTAGATGTTAGTTTAAGCTTCTCTTTCCGCAACGAAGGCGTTGTAAAGAATTGATTGACAATAAATCAGTGATTGATTGATTATATGTTAGTTTTAGCCTCCCTTTACCACAACAAAGATGTTCAAAGAGAGGAACGATGAAGGCACCATTAAGTATGGAGTTAAGGGAACGTGGAATCTCTGCACAAAGGGTTTACCCGCAAGGGATCCCGTGGGCATAGAAACAGTAAGATAAGAAGAAAGGTTTTGAAACGAGATAAA
>JACJUY010003316.1:29248-48476 GCA_014220935.1 Platorchestia sp. MABIK | reverse complement strand
CATTCCTAGTATACCATTCCAAATTTGATGTGAAAGTGAGAAGCTCCACATCAAAACTCGCACATATCTATCGTTAGAGCATTCACTCGACAAGTCGAAATCGGGTTGAAAACTCCAATTCATCTCCTTACTCTGGTATAACTCAGGTTCAAAACTACGATTGCACACCTAACTCTAGTTTAAAATTCCAATTCAACTCCTTCCTCTGATATAAGTATGTATAACTCAGGTTCAAAACTTCAGTTCAGCTACTTACTCTGGTTCAACTCTGGCTTAAAACTCCAATTCAAATTCTTACTGAGGTATAACTCTGGCTTAAAACTTCAGTTCAATTCCTAACTCGGATATAAGTATAACTTTGGTTTGAATCTTCGGTTCAACTCCTTTCTCTGGTTCAACTCTAGTTCAAAACCCTGATTTAACTCCGTACTCTAATGTATTTCTGGTTCAAACTCCGGTTCAACTCATTACTCTGGTATAACTCTGTTCCAAAACGCCTTAATAGATCCCGGTAACCTGTGAAATTTATAATTCGTCATAGGTATAAAAGTCTATATAATTCTATGAAGAATTTGTGAGACATGATTTAAATGCGCTGTTTGTCGTGGATTAAATGCATCTAAATTAAATATCAGACCAAGATTGTACCTTAAATGAGTACTCTGGAAGGCTGCATTGGTGCAGGTTAATTATGATCATTTTCACATTAAATATCTGTAACCAAAACCATTAGGAAAAGCAGAAAACCTGACGCTGCGTCTGATAAAAGACTGAACTTCGTTAAATATCTTTAACAATCCTTTAGTTAAGACCACAGAATTAGTTCTCCGATAGAGCATTAACTGAAGACTGGCCATCAAAAGTGATTACAGGATTGCAATTCAGTCGACTGCTGAGGGGAGACAATCGATTATTACTGCTATTGCGCAGTGATCCTCATGAGCATAATTCAATTAAACAAATCCGCCGTGCCCAACACCATCTTTGCTCCTCTCAGGGCGCATTGACATTAGGGGCCTACGACGACTCTGCAGGAGAGGAGAATATGGTAATACCTAATTAACATTCGTCATATAGTGGCTTATACAAAGCTCCCTGTTATAATTTGACGTTGCACTGGGGAAACTCAACGCGCCAAGCAATGAGATCTTGCTCCGCCATTGCTGCAGCCGGGCAATAGATCAAATAAGCTAGCTTAAGCCTCTCTGGCCACAACAAAGGTGTTCCAAAGAGAAGAAGGCACCATTTAGTATGGAGTTAAGAGAACGGGGAATCTATGCATAAGGCTGTTTTGCCGCACAAGACCCCCAGCGCATAAAAACACAAAGTTTTAGAAGGAAATTTATCAACCAAAATTAAAGTTGATGAAAAAGTCTACCACAGGAAAACAGTAAACCAAAAAAAGTTCCGTTACATGACCAAACACCTTCTTTATCTTAACAAAAAGGCCAATTTAACTCTCAGTTTGGGACCTCACATCTTCCCTTTCGGACAACGAATTTTCATCAAAACAGTAATTGAATCCCCTGAGGAGGTGCACTCAGGCGGAGACACAGCACAACCGTCAAAAAGAATGCTCGTTGACTGCTTGTATTGATGACATGTTCAGCTCACTGAGGGAGCTGAGAATATTATTTCTCATTCACAACGCATGCTTTAATGGCACATCCACATGCAACGATAAATTCATTTCGTTCAAACGCTCCTGCAAACTCTCCTAATTCTGTCCAACTAATTGTTAAAGCTCAAAGCTAGAAAAATTCTTCTGTTAACATTAGATGAGTTGTTCGACATTAAAAGCGCAATTAACTATAACTCTCTACTAAGCTGCTTTTGAAAACACGATGGATTACAGAAATTAAACCTTCAAACTTTCACATAAGAGGTGATCTGTAGGCTCCCTGCTGCAAAATTCCATCTTGATGAGCTGTACTAATTCCTCATTCGAAAATCAAAGGTATTTTGCTTTCGAAGTATTCTTATTCGCAATGGACCTCCAATTGCAGCCTCTCCAAGGCACCTGAGGGGATACAATAATTTTATCTTTAAGAATAAACGCTCCCAGTAGGGAAACGAGAGGCCCTGAGCTGAAAGGTTAGACCTCCCTTTTGTTGAAATAGAATAGGATTTTTGTTTTGTTAATGACCTTCCATTTTCGTTTCACTGTTGTCCTGTTTTAACCCCTTTGATTTTCTTCTACAACTTTTATCATGTTGCATAAACTTTTTTCTCAACTTACTCTGTCTACGAGCAGGGGCTTTGTGTACGAAAGCATCTTGGGCATAGATTTCTCGTTTCATAACTTTACGCTGAATAGTGCTTTCTTTCTTCCTCTCTCTGGAACACTTTTATTGTGGTTAGCGAAGCTTGATCTGCCTAATCTAACTCAACCTAGTCTACCAGAATTTACTCTACAGTGACAATAAATATCCAGCTGTAAAAGCCACTAAATGAAATAGACCTGTGTATGACCGCCCTAACACTCAAAGCAAATTGAGAGGCAGTGACCAGAAAAAGAGGTTCAACTGAAGTATTTTAGTGACGAAAGCCTCGTTTGGTTATCCTTTAGATCACCACTGAGTCCTATAATAAAAGTTTTGGGAATTTTAGGCGGCATATTGACATTCATAGCGATCGCAAAACGATTGTTTAAGTAATTTTGTCTCGTTAATGTAATTCCATGATTGAGCATCACTGAAGACACACATCAAGAACGTCAGATGTTTTCCTTCCGACTACCCTATCCTGAAAACAAAAAGGAGATTTTCCTCTCAGGAAGGATGCTCAGGAATTTTTCCTTCGTACCCTATAAAAAATTAGCATGGACTTGCATCTACATGACTTGCTTCTCATCTACCGAATGCTTGCAATGAAGGATATTGTAAAATTTTGTGGACGGGGCATAAGTCCTGGGAACAATTGTTCAAGCGTTTAAAAACCTTTATTAATCTCATTCTAATAGTTCACCCTAAAAAATCATTTGAATATTCAATGAACATCTATTTGATATTTATTCACAACAGCATCTGTTCATTTAAGCTGTAGAAACAAATCCTGCGTGTTCATTTTGAGATCTCCAACACCGCACGACGAAAGCACACAGCTTAGACTACGTCGGAGGCTTTCGTTCTGACGGATATGTGCTAACTTCTTCAAGCGAGTAATACAATAAGTTTCAAATGACCTACGATGGAAGCGAAACTGGCCTCATAACACTGCAAGTTGAACGCTGTGAATTTTTGGACAACCACGCAGGTGATTTAGCGACCTCAAAATAAAGTCATGATAAAATTAATTTTCCATAAGATGCTGAGCTCATATCCCCTTCAGATTGTTAAAAATCTCTGATTAAAATAAATGCCTCAAATGCGGAAACGAGAACGAATCGACGAAAAAACTTTTAAGGAACAATTGCCTTTGTTTTCTGTTTTTCTGAAATTTATTATGGAACCGGACTTTTTTCTTACTTGCATTAATTAATGCCATGCAACAGCTGTTCCAGAAAAACCTGTTTAAAGTTGTTGTCGAATTTACTGTGAATTGTAAAGATTTTGGAGTTATTTTCGCGATTCACCAGAAATATGACAGATCCTGCAAGCATAAAAATACCCTAACTGAATTCTAGGGAAAAGTAAGTCTGAGATGAACATCAAAAAACATCTCACACACAAACGTGGTTTATCCTGCGTCCGCTGCTGCTTTATTATCCGTTTGCTCTCAATGTTTTACTTTATTATCCATCTCTGTTGCTTTGCTCTAGCGCTGTGTACATTGTTACATGCGTTGTGAACAGTGATGAGATCATCAAGATCATCGATGGCTGTTTCGAGGGAACACTTCCCGGAGCGCCTCATCTCAATCAGGGGCGATTTGGAGTGGCCGGCCCACTCCCCCGATTTAGCCCCTTGTGATTTTATTCTACAAGGTTTTTTGAAATACCGCGTATGTGGAGCCAGGACCCAACAAGCTTTGAATGCAAACATCCAGGAGGAAATTGCCAACATAACTCCTGCTATTCTGGCAGGAGTCAGGATAAACGCCAGAAATCGGTTTACTTAGTACATGGAGACTCGGGGACGTCACCTGCCTGATTCAATCTTTAAAACTGCGTGAAACAAAACTTCTGATTTGTCCCTACATAAAAAAACAGATACAGCTTTTCTGAGCTATACAATGGGATTTACTCAGTTTCGAAAAAAGGAAGTTATGTTGTCGCACCCGTTACTTATTTGAGCCAAAATGAAGTTGCTATTTTCAAAATCGCTCACTACAATTTGACTTTACAATATTGAACTTCAACTTAACCAATTGCGGCCAAAACGTTAACGGCTTCACACATCATTTTGGTGCCGCATCATGTATCCATGTTACAACAAACTACAACAATATAACACCTCATGGACCAATATCACAAAATGAGAACCCCTTTGAGAGCACTGCGTCTTTTACTGCCAGCCCTCCCAGCCTCCGACACCGCTAGCAAGAAGACTAAATTGTGCCATTTCGACCAAGCGGGATCGTCGAATTGCAGATGCTCGGGAAATGGAAAATATCTGCATTGCCAGCCAGATTATCGAGGCCCCCGAAGTCATGAACTAGAAAGATGCCGAGTGCTGGAAGCGTTATTCTGTGGAAACCGCCGGTAGAAATGCTTTTGGAATGGAAAGAAATTGGCTGTTACTTTGTAAGAGGAGGCGATTGTGGGAAGCAAATAAGTGAGTTATTTATTAAAATTCGTGCCGTGAAATGGGTGAGAAGGTAAACAATATTTGAGTTAGATCAGTCTCAGCTTGCTAGAAGTGAGTATCATGATGGAGAACTTCAAATCAATTACTGCTTAACTAGCATACTGTTTAAGTGAATGATTTTTTTTGCTTCCTATTGAAAATTAATTTGTTCTTTCTGTAGCTTTACCATTATTAAAGTCTTCACTACATATCGATACTCTTTGCATCGAACCTAAGCGGAAACAAAAAGCTTCATCGTTTGTTTGCATTTTGGAAGTCAGAACCAACCGCAAAGGCGCCTGAACTTTCGATTTACACAATAACAGATGCAAATTCAATGCACGCATAAACTTGGCTGCTCTCAACCAAGTGGCCAAGCAAACTTTCATGCGGTCCATCGTGCGGTAGCTCAACACTCCTTAGCTAAGCGAAAAAATATTCTCAAACTCTGAGAGAGTAAATGCACTCCTGCATAAGAAGGAGGAAGCAATCTTAACACGGGAGAGTTAAAAAATCTTTCATTTTATAGTAAATAAATTTTTTAAAACATGCTCCTATTTTGATCTGAGGAAAATCTTATCAGACAGCGTACTTCTTACTACGTACTTATAAAAATATTTATTTAAATTTTAAAACGATATTGAATGTCGAATGTCACATGAAACGTACACTTTAAAACCTTGTTCGTTATAGTGTACAAACTTCTCAACGAGATCATTTATCCAATGTTGAAAACGCCCTCGAGCAACTAGCTTGTTTGTATTTCCAAAAAAGCGGCGTAGTTGCTGCTACTCTGGGCTTGCTTTAAGACAACTTTATGAGATGAAGGTCTTTTTAGAGGCTCTCGTCATGTCCCATGTTCTCTAACAGTGACGGCGACTAACGTCGTCATGGGGGCTATCAAACTACGGCAACTCGCTTGTTCTTGACAACTTGTATGTACAAAGTTGAGTGGTTAGTTGTCCTGCGAGCTCAAGGCTTTATGTAGTCTTTGATTCCTGGTAACTTCCCGTGCGATCCAAGCGTGCTGGCTCTTCTGGGCCGGACGTGGGAGGCTGAGGTCCCGCGTTACGTCATGTTTTGAGCAGCTGTATGTGATGTTCTTTATCTGTTCTGTTCAGAAGACATGAGCTCTCGGCAGGTGCAGCATTGATTTGTGGTGTGTGGTGTCGCCGCTCTCTATGGGGTACAGTAAATGCGCCAACATAGCGTGATAGCGTGAGGTCTACCGCCATATATCGCCTACCCGGGTGCAGTCTGAGATGTACGAATTAAGTGTTTATAGCTAAATGTACGAGGAGCTCGTGGGATTCGAACTCGGGACTAGAAATTACCACGCCAGCGCACTATCGACTGCGCTATCGATCACCCTAAAAAGATGACCGAAGCGCAACGAAAGCAATGCTGGCACAGTGAAAGCAGGCTTACGTCCTGACAGATATATATTCCCTTATGCATCGAGAATTCAAAGTCCAACAACCCCCAGAAACAGTTAATGAATCTAGTACGGGAAGCTTACGTCCTCCACAAGGTTTTTCAAATCAAATAAATGTACGAGGAGCTCGTGGGATTCGAACTCGGGACTAGAAATTACCACGCCAGCGCACTATCGACTGCGCTATCGATCACCCTAAAAAGGTGCGCTATCGATCACCCTTTGATTTGAAAAACCTTGTGGAGGACGTAAGCTTCCCGTACTAGATTCATTAACTGTTTCTGGAGGTTGTTGGACTTTAAATTCTCGATGTTTATAGCTAAATTGAATATATGGAAATAAATAATATCCATTAGTAACCTAACCTCGTGCTATAGTACTAGCTAGAGATGGAAATCATGCTACACTGTGGTAGACCTCACGTTATAGCAACATCGGCTCCAACTATATAGTAAGCGCTGTGTTTTCATCTTCTTTACAGAAAATTCGCAGCTGATAGTTCTGAAAGTGCACGAAGCCAATTCAGTTTGAAAATTTTACCAGTAAGCCACTCACAAATTTTTCTTGGATCACGTTGTGACTTTATTGCAAATTTCTGGACTGCCACTAAAGGTTTTGCAGCCTTTGAAAGCATCTTCATTCTAATCCAATTTTGTACCCTGAAATGATGAGACAACATCTTCCTTGAGATTAGAACGAGCTGGAGACGAGCAGCTCTAGCGATGCCGGGAGACCTGCTTCTTGCGTCATCGTCGACAAATTTGACAGCTTTTTCGGAGATTACATTTATAATTCCTTCAGGTGAACTACCATGCGTCAAATCTGAAAATTAGGTGCATTTTAAGACAAAGAGCTAAAACCAGGGTGCGGCAATCAATCCTATATTTGCGAAATGGCTGTGGAAGCCTAAATCGGTAATAAATCGGGAAGGACACCACCTTACCAATGCTATTTTTATAAAATGAATTATCATGTTTATGTTTCTCACATGCTCTGTAACGTTTAATAAAATAGCTGCAATAAAATTTCTAAAATTACAGCCGTTTCTTTTTCACAGCCTATCGAAAAGACAGGATTTACTACCATACCCTGTATTGCAAATACGCTCATACCTACAAAAAACTTCTGAATTATCATTCACACAACAGTAAATGAAATCGTATTATTTAGTTATAGGAAGTTCCACAATGTTTTTTCTCGGCATCAAGAGAGCTACAACAATCAAAACGCAACCGTGGTCAATATGTTCAAAAACTTCCTATCAATCAGTTCAAGGACTTCCGATCACGTGCACGGACATTGCAGCTCTCTTTTATAGGCAGCTGCGGTGTTCATTCTTTGTCCTACAAATTTAAGTGTACAAACAATTCTTTGAGGTAACGGAGGGCAATTTCTGAGAAAGTATCACAGATACCTGCATGGCTTTTGAATTTATTTCGTAAAATACGTAAATTGAAAGGAATATATAGATGAAGAAATTATACAAGGATTTTGAACATAGCAGTTACATGTATTATGGTTTAAAATTTGTCGGATGCGCTTGAGAGTCGATTTGAGAAAGTTACCGACGCTATTTATACAAATGCTTCGCGATACTTAAATTTTTAGAAATTTTTTTTTAAGTGAATTGGTGTGTAAACTGTAACGGGCAGCACTATGAAATGCACAATCGTTTTTTCTGCAGCGTGCAAGTACTGAATTCACACACCTGAAAGGGGTTCAGGGCCTACCACCCAATGCACCTTCGTAGACTTTTATCTTACGTTGAAAGCTTCAAGCTCTCATTCTAAGTGAAATTAAGTGTAAATTTTTGAGAATTAATAAGGCTTAAGTCGAACTCTCTAAAAACTAAATTGTCACGACTCTGGAATTCTTTTTCTTGGCACTCGGCCGCTGCAGGCTCTCGTTAAATGTGTTAGAGCCACGGTAGAGGAAACAAGCTAGGGTCATTTCTATGAGAGAAAATACACCTCCTCTTGTTCGGCTAGCCAATAGAACGGCTTTATTTCAAACAAACTTTATGACGTTACCAAAATACAATATCGTTAATCCAATAATGGAGCCAGATTTGGGGTAGCAGAGTTACCAGATGCAATATGAGCGCTGCTATTGGTTCGTTGCTGTGACGTCAGCAAACCACACCGTCAACAAACAAAAGACTGGTTTGAACCTACTTTTGTTTCCTGTATCGTAGTTAGAGCCTACCAATAATTAATTTCGAGCCCAATTAACGATTACTTTGATGGCTACTTTCTATTGAAGCTTACAGCTGTGGGATCTGTTCAGTCTCAAAAATCTGTCAGCCGAGGGAAGCAAAAATGATGGCAAGTTCCCGATGGATTGTAGTGCCCAGAAATCGAGACGTTTTTCTACCGTAACGAACGAACTTTTGTCATCCTCAAACGCTCAGAGAAACGATAAGGAACAATTTGGCGAATCCCTGTGGTAAACCGAGTTATGCCTTGACCCGTAAATGGAATGCTGGAATCTTGTACTTGGAAATGGTGTTAAAACTTTGACTGCGGCAGGTAAGAGTAAGGTTTAAAATTCAACTCAAATATAAAGTAAATTGTAGTAAGCAATGTAGAAAATAGCAAATATGAACTGGATCATGTTGTCATTTAGCTTTGATTAAGTATTTATGAAAATTTAGTTTTTGACTACTGCTTGCTCAGTTGCATTATGAAAACTCCCTCAGTGACCCCTGGTGGCTCACGTCGCAGTCAAAGTGTTGAGGCACATGATCGTCTTTCGGTGGAATGAAATTTTCCATATGTTGCTGCTATAATGCAAAGCCGGAGGTTTCCCACATGATATTTTGAATTCGTGATTAACCCCTCTGACTTGGACATTCATTTATGGAATAAATCATTCGTAGACTTGAGGAATTGGATACCCCACACTGACAATAGACGGAGCTTCGCGAAACTGAACTTTCGGATATCGACAAACACACCAATTAACAACTCGACCAGAATACACACTCTGGCGATTACATGAAATTAAACATCACACTACGGACGTACAACACACCACACCTCAAAGTTGAATATTTTAGCACTCTGAAATTCAAATATTGCCTCCACATCGCAAGCTCGAGGGAAGCCCGTCAGGAAAGCCTGGTTTTCCGTTCAGTGGGGATGGAGATAAGACGAGGATCCTCTCAGTGGAGATGGAGATAAGTCGGGCGTCTGTTCAGTGGAGATGGAGATAAGGCTCGCCAGCTCCGCCATCAGGAGGAGTCAGAGAGATAGGTCACGTGGCTCCTTTGCAGCAGCACGGCAGACAACTTGTTTTTTTGTGCCCCGCAAGTGCGCAGGCAGCCTCATTTGGCTCGGATCACAGATACCAGACGTCCTCTGCTGCCTTCACTCGCGCTCACCACGACACATGCCAGTGATAAATGGCTTCGGAAATGAACTTAATTGTTCTTCTTCTCCGACATTTTCTTGTTCTTTTGGACGGCAGAAATTGGGGTTAATTAAATTAAGTTTCATGATCGGTCTGATTTTTGAATTGGGGAAGTTAATAGTTGTTCTTCTGGTTCTGCATTGCAAGTTGAGCCGACATGCAAAGAAGGGTCCCATGATTTTAAAGATGAAAGTGTGACATCAGTTGGTTTAGCTAGAGCCTACTGCTGGACCGTTTATCCATTAAGAATTTATTAAAATATTTGTAACTGAAGTAAATGTAATATTGAAATGATTTTAGAGGGTAGAAGTCACCTAATATACAAAAGTTCGATATTATATTGGTTCAAAATCGGATAAAACCTTGATGGCACCCATGAAGTAATAGGATTTGAATCTAGAAGTGCGGCAGTCAATCTTCAATATGATGAAATTTCCTTAGTTTGATTCGTCTTCGCTTGACGATGATTACATTATCGCAATCACTTGAAGAGGACTCTTGAGAAATAATTAAAGAAAAGGTTGAATTCAACTACGTTTAGTAATGGACTGTAATAAACCTTTTTTATAGTTTTCCTCATCCCTGATTTAAGACATCCACTACCCCAAAACTTCCTGTGTTAAGATTTCCGCCCGCCCTCTTTCGGTGTTTAGGCACTCTGTGTGGAGGATGGCCTTAAACTCAGCACCCAAATTTATTCAAGGTTGTTTGTGTGTGCCAGAGAGGGAAACTTATGACTTTCTATCGTTCAGCAAGGATTAAAAAATAGCAGATAGGTTCAGGCTAGGTTAGAATGGGATGGGTTCCGTATGATAAATCAGGCTTCAGTTCAATCAACTAAAAAAATTATATGAATCGATGAATTAAAATATTATTATTCATCATTATTACCAATAAGATTTGCGTACATATTTTTTGTATTACCGTCCTTTTTTTATGAAATTTTAATGACTTCTCATATTTTTTGAAACATTTTTCCTAATGAGTCTAATTTTTGAAAACGGATGGATATTTCCAGTAGACAAGTTGAGCATTTCCACATCGTGGTTGTTAATAAAACCTGAGAACTTGAAGAATTCTATTTGATTTGATTACGTGCACCACGTGAACAAATGCCTCAAATTTATATATAATACGCACTTGAAGCTAATTACGCAGCATGCAGCTCAGAGGCACTTTATATCCCCACCACTCACAGCTGAGGCCTTATTTATGCTTATTATGCGCACCACAAGCATCAAACACACATTGAATATGCGCACTTCTCGCTTCAAATTAGCATGTGATTCGAATCTTTTCCAAAAGAATTTACACGATTCTTAACCAAACTTACACGAACTTAAATTTTCAAAAGAACTTGCACGTATTTTGTGAAAAGTTTTCGCAAACGCTGAAGAGTAGATACTCTAATCATTTGGAGAACCTGCATGAACGTTCAAAAGAGTCTACGTTAATTATGTTAAGTAACTTCGTTAATCTTCAAAAGAACATACACGAACCTTCAAAAGAGCCCACATGAACGTTCAAGAAAATCTGTAGAAACCATCTGAAGAATCTTCACGAATCTTCAAAAGAACCTACACGAACCTTGAAAAAAATCAACACGTATGTTTAGTTAGTCCACCAAGAAGCTGCGGGACATGAGCACCCAAGAAAACAAGGCTCCTGGACACTAGAAAAAACCTGGTGTGCCGGAATGTGCTAGCGCTGCTGATTTACTTTATCTAATACTAAGAATTATCGTCGGTTATTTATATATTTAATTATATATTTATTCATTCATATATATGTTTCATGTCACGCTCTTTAGAATAGATAGGAATAAATTGGCACTGGCGGTCGTAGATTCAGTTCACTGGTAAACTAATACACTCATTTTCGCTTTGCAAGTGCATTCTAATAAGTCACTTTAAAAAAACATTAGAGAGATCCATAGCCTTATATTGTATGTACTCGAGTCCGTATCGTGAGGACCGAGCTCGGCGGGGTATTGCATATTACAATACACATACACAAGCCCGCAGTTGCTTTCAGTAATGCTGAATTTCTGTCTCTAGGATACACAAGAATGGCAGTAACTACTTTTATTGCGGCCCAAAAATACTATATTTTAAATGTTTATTACTGTCACAGGAAAAATAAGTAACCTGTGAAATTAGCCTAAGCATGGAAACTCCACTCGAACGAAAAAAAAGACTGAATCGAAAGCGACAAAGAAGAGCGAGAGAAAGATTATCTCAAGAACAACTAGCTGTTGTTAGGCAATAACTTATAAAACTAAATATATTGCATTACGTTCTTATACATGAGTAATTTGATTAAATATCTTTCCAACAGTATTTGCCATCATTTTTGATGGCACGAGAACACTAGTTACAATCAATGTTACGATGCGATACAGTAAATGAACGTTTGCCTAACTAAATATTAGGCGCGTTAAGCTGGTATGGTACTTTAACTGAAGATATCACAAAATATTGCATACGATCTACAGCTTTTTAACTTTAATTTAAAATAGGCCAAGTTCAATTTTAAAAAGCTCAAGCTTAATTAAAAAAGAGTCAAGTTCAATTTAAAAAGCTCAAATTTAATTGAAAAAAGATCAAGTTCAATTTAAAAGTCTCAAGTAGGCTATATTTTAAAAAAAAGATCAAGTTCAATTTTGAAAACTCAGGTTTTGAAAAGCTTATGTACATATTGTTTTACCTGAAAATATTCCACTGTATCATGTATACACCTTTACTTGCATATCAAGCGGCTATGGTTATTAAGTATTTATTTCATGTGTCATTTCAATTTGAAAGCCCCGTGAACCCTTCATGATGTCTTCCTTCATTAGCAGCCGAAGTGCAACATATTCAGAAGAAGTTAGAGGAGAAATTATGGAAAAATATGGCGCAAAACTCGGCAAGAGACGAGGAGCGTTTGAAAAAGGATCCCTGCATGATACCAAACTTTGCATTATCACAGCCGCAGAGAATAATGATGATTGGAAGGCAATAGCTCGTGCCAACGGTGTAGCTGTTCAAACTGCAGACATAAAACTTACAACACTACAAAAAAAAAACAGTAGCTACAAAAAGAATACAGATTGGCCTCTAATTTGGTATTAAATTTTATGTAGAATACCAAATTAATTATATAACATGATTTAATACGCCATTATTGTAGTAGCCTTACTGTTTAAACAAAATCATAGCAGCTTGGTTTGTCTGATGTTCGATTTACTCTGTTGTCAGTGGCAGTACTTTTAAATAAATATGCATTCTCACGAGTAAACTTTAATGATATTATTA
This sequence comes from Platorchestia sp. MABIK, assembly GCA_014220935.1. Lineage (NCBI taxonomy): Eukaryota > Metazoa > Arthropoda > Malacostraca > Amphipoda > Talitridae > Platorchestia > Platorchestia sp. MABIK. Next base: position 35,607 of record JACJUY010003316.1, on the reverse strand, counting down.
TTACATAGGTATGTAATTTTAAGAACAAAAGCTATTTAAAATTGAACTTGATCTTTTTATAGATAACCTACTTGAGACTTTTTAAATTAAACTTGGTCTTTTTTAAATTAAACTTGAGGATTTTATATATACCTTGCACTTTTTAAAATTAAACTTGAGCTTTTTCAAATCGATCTTGACCTTTTTTAACTTAAACCTGACCTTTTTAAAATTGAACTTGAGCTTTTTTAAATTGAACTGGAGCTTTTTTGAATTGAAGTTAAAAAGCTGTAGCTGATTTTACGATATCCGTCCACATGCCTAAATTATAGCTATGTTACCTCATGTTACGAAGCGTAATGTTAATATCATTTTCACATTAAGTAACTAAGTGGTTCAGTAAAGTTAAGCAAATTTCACCGTATCCAAGTGCTCGTGAAGTGCCCTGAGCACTTAATAAAGAGGTGTGTTGTGGGTTAGCAATGGATTTCAAGGCCGGACAAGAGGCGATAGCAAAAGTAATCCACGAGAAAACAGCCAGGTGAGATAGGGTGAGGAGGCTCGAGTTTATTGACGGAGCGTCTTGAGCGATCCGCCGGTATCTCACTCGGATATTCTAAATTTAATTTTGGGGCTTTCTTGAAAGCTGGTCAGTCATTGAGTACGTCCTACCAATCGTATGCGTTTCGTATTCTCTCGCAATTTCTTGTGAATGCAATGCAATTTCCCCAAAATTGAGAAACCGTATATTTGTTTTCGCAAAGATGAATACGGGCTTGCAAGTTTTGATTGATGTAATTGGGGGTATTTCATACTTTCCTAAAATACATTGTTGTGATGCTTAATTGTAGAATTTGTGCGACCGGAAAAAAATTGCATCTGGCTAAATATTTGAATTCGTAAGCACTGCTGTAAAATTACAACAATGCGCAGCAAATACTTCTATTTGTGTTCTCACATTTCATAAAACTACCGGTCGGCACTTACCGCAAAATTATATCGGTTGGAAGTTTCAAGTAGTCGAAACTAAGATAATCCAAAAATTCCTCCATTGAGTTAGTAAAAATTATTCTTCAGTAAGCCTGATCATCTCGGTTCACTGTTGAAATTTGTGACGGCGGATGCAATCTGCTGTGAGGATGAATTTCTTATTTTGGCGTCTGTACTTAGGGCGTAGAAAATCATCCATGTAATGACTTCCGATGTTTCTACTCTTTACCATTCGTTTGATGGTAAAATTCCCCTTTTCTTTCTCAACGTGTCCCGAAATTCAGCCAAAATTCACCATGCTTTCTTGAGATGATGCAAGCCTTCGAAGGTTTTCTATTGAAATCAATTATTTTTAAGCCTCGTTTTGATAGATGCTAATTACCTATTTTTATAATGTTCATTTTTCTTGGAAACATTGGTTGAGTTTTCTAATTTTACCCTTCATTGATTCCAATAAAGCTACATTTTATTACAAACTTATTCTGCAGTTTCTCCTGTTGTTTTCCGTTGCGTTTGTAAACATTTGAAAGTTATGGTTCTAAATCTTTAGAATTTAGAAATTTGGACGGTTAGCTATAGTAGGAGAAAAAGAAGCCGGGGAAGAAGAACTGCGCGCACCTTTTTCAAACTTTGACAGTTAGTTCTACTCAGACGATTTATTTGCATTGTTTGGATTTTACGTTTACTATGATTCATCAATTGCTTTTCATTGTTCTAATACTCTGTAAGTTTTAAATTAGGACCCTTAGTTTTTAGTTTTAAAAACATTCAAGAGTCCTCACATTAGTTTGAATGTTAGGTCCGTAACTAAATTTATTTGCCGTATGCCGCTCGTGAATACATAATATTACATGATAAAATATAAAATATATAATGTGTAACATACAGGGTGTTGTGTAATTTGATACACATATTTTACCCATATACAGAAAAACACAAAATAAAATGATTTCAGGAGTAACAAAAACTTCAAAACTTCTTCGTTTGCGAGAAATGATGACCTGAAATAATTTTAGATTCCCTCAGGAATGGGCTAAAGTGCGCGCCTACAGCCTTCCCAAGAAGTTACATTTTACTCTGTGGCTGCATTGTACGCCAATTCCTACGGGAATCTGAAATTATTTCAGGTCGTCATTTCTCGAAAACGAAGAAGTTTTGAGGTTTTTTTCACTCCTGAAAATCGTTTCATTTTGCGTTTTTCTGTATTTGGGTAAAATATGTACACTAAAATAGAAAATGCCCAGATTTTCTGGAAAGTTAGAAAAGCAGGAAAAGATCAAGAGGCTCAACTCCACAGAAAATATTTAATTTCTCATTTGTTTTCTTCAGATATCTCAAAAATTTCTCCATTTTTACGAAATGCAAAACTCCGTTTCAGCTGCAGAGGCATGGTTTCATTGCACATATCAGAAAGTTTGTTTATGAATTTTAATGAAATCCTGCCAAAAATATTGACTTATGTTATTCATTGGAACTTTTCAGTGGCCGATGTATCTAGTTTTAAATGCACATTCCCCTTGTTTCTGTTTTCATTCCTGGTTTGAGAGCAGAACGTCGCCAAATTACATTTGGTATTGAAATTCTTCATGCATCGAAAATCGACTTTCGCCTTTTTGGCTCCTAAGAAATTCTTTTCAAATAAATCTGGAAGGTTGACCTTTACGATCTCATGAATTTCAAGCAGCAGCAGCAGCAGCAGCTGTGGCATTTGTTAATATTCGAATATTAATAGGAAGCGCAGGAACAAAGGCGAACGGTCTCGTCAGAATTGGTTGAGCTGCGCCAAACTCACAACAACGTGAAGTTTAGTTTTTTTTGGTCGATTCTTTTGGCTCAGCTGAAATCTCATTGCCGCTTGGTGTGGCCGATAATTGTTTGCCCTCCTGCTATAATTGCAAAATTACCGATCGGTTTTTAACATGCTAGCGCTGAGTTAGGGTATGCCAAGTGTGTGCAGGACCGCATCCAGGGACGTTAAAATAGAAAAATGTCGTCGTGAGTGTAAAATGGATTGAGGTTCGTGGAAAATCTCATTAAATCTTCTTACATGATTCTGATTCTTGGGACCCATCAATCAATACACAGTTAACTTTTCACGCTTATGTGTGTAACTTAGCCTTGATATTTGTTTGAACTCTTCAATCAAATGGCGGCTTACATAAATGCAGACAGTTACTCGTACTTTATAAATGTATTAGTTACTCGTACCTAACGTAGCGTTTTATAAAGATTAGTTATTTGTATACGATCAGACTATCGACCTTGCAAGTGAATTTAGATTTAGATTGCAATGTTACGGTCTCAAGGAATTTCATTTTGAGCTTACAAGAAAGGGGGAAATTTCCCCAAACGATTGCACCGAGTTTGCAAAAATTTGATGATCCTTAAAATGAAAACTATGCTGAGCTCTCCTGAGGAACTTTGTTCGTGAGGAAATAGCCTTGAAAGGCAACTAAAACAGTATCATTGAAAAAATGGTGGCTACTTGGTAGAACGTTTCGTTGAACCACTCGGTTCAATCAATTTTTCAGCGTCTTTGAAAACACTTCTTCAGTAAATTTATTTCCTCAATATCGCAAATCATTTCGTCATAAAGTGCTAGTCCCCAGGGAGTGTCAAGAAGAGTTTTATTAGCGTGCCTCCAGAACTTATATATCTGCCATTAATGAACTAACAGCACCGGTCCTCGTCAGTGTATCATGTATACGATGAATTTAACGCACAATTTTTCAACCATGCTCTCATTTTCATGAACTGAAATAAAGACGGCAGATTTTAGCAGTAATTTTAATTTATCAGTTAAAACTGAGCGGCCACTGCGACTGAAGAAAGTTTCAAGGGGCGAGCCATAAACATTCATATGTAATCTAATATGAAAGTGCTTAACACTTCGACTGCGGCCAGTAAAACTTAGCTTTAATATTCAACTCAAATTCAAAGCCAATTGTAGTAAGCAATGTTGAAAATAGCAAACACTAACTGAAACGTGCCTTAATTTAACTCTGATAAAGTGATTGTTAAAATTTAGTCTGTGACTGCTTGTCTGTCAGCAGCATTGAGAAAATTTCCCTAGTGACAGTGATCACCGGTGGCTCACGTCGCAGTCAAAGTGTTAATTAACAGGTTATCACGTTAGCAGCATGTGAGCCACCGGTGTTGTAAGCGGATGGAATTTTGAAAATGCTACTGACCGACCTGTTGCCACAAACTCAATTTTCTTAAATACGTAATCAATGCTACATGAAGGCACGACCCAGTAATTGTTGGTTATTTTCAAAATTGCTTATTACAATTGATCTTAAATTTGAGTTGAATATTGAATGTTGGTTTCACCCATGGAGTATGTAACGTATTACAAATTGAACCTTTGACTAAAAAAAAAATCCCACAAGGCAATGAACAACTTTGTTATATTTCTATTAGGATTTTAATATTAAATACGGTATGTTTGACTCTTATACATCTAAAGAGAGTGTCACTCCGCTGAGACTAAATTGTATGGCGTAGAGAGAGGCTAATCTGCCGGCAGTTTAGCAAAGTTCTTTTAAGTGAAGTTTTTGTTGGAAGCCGCCTGGCGCGTGTTTGCAAGGGTCAGATGAACCAGCGTATCTGGTGCTCGGCCGTCACGCTCCACGGCACACCGAACACCTGAAGATTTTGTACTTTCATTTAAGAACTTAACACGTTTCCTGATATGGGTCGAACTGAATTTCAATATTCAATTCAACTTTAAAGTTAATTGTAGTAAGGTATTTTGAAAATAGCAAACATTAACTGGATTGTGCTTTCATATAGTTTTCATTAAGTATTCATAAAAACTGAGTTCGTGCCTGTATGTCGGTCAGCAGCATTTTGAAAATCCCTTCATTGACCACCGGTGGGTTCCTTCGCAGTGCACGTGTTGAAAAAGCAATACCTCAACTTTAAATCGACCTCGGAAAAAGCAGAAAAGTATTTTTTAAAACCTTGACTTAAGACGAAGCTCGACCAGATGCAGAAATCCTGGAACAAGCATTATGAAAAAAAGTAAACGGTGTATTTTCTGTATGACCATCACAACTCCCTTTTTAGCAAACCCTCTTCTTCTCTAATGGTGCCTAAGTGAACAACTGGAATAATTTACAGGGAAATAAAATCTTATTGAGTAAATTTTTGCTCGTTGTGGGGCCGAGGAAGATTCCTCCACTAGAAAATGAAATAGAAATTTGGGTCAGTTTATAGCCCACCGTCAAGTTGAAATGTTACCCAATCTTTCAATTTTATCATAAGACAGCGATGACCTTGCGGAAATTGTGTCCGCGCATGGGAGTAAGGGCAATCATCCCAGCGCATTGCGACAGCAAGGAGCTGTGCGTTAAGTTAAGAGCCTGGAAATGTAATAAGGAAATGCTCAACTGTTACAAAGTTAGGGGACAGTGCTAACTAAAGCGGCCCATAGACGATCAATTTAATTGTCGATATCATTTGACTCAATATTTTGACGAGATTTTTTCTTGCCCACAAAGTCAATTAATTGACGGTCGTCAATCAAACCCACAGACGATCAATTAAATTATCAATATTCATCATTGTCAATTATATTGACTATAAAATTGATCATCTATGGGCGCTTAAGGCTAGAAGATCCCACCAGCTTGAACCCGATAACAGGTTTGCTCGTCAAGATTTAAATATGGAAGCTCATCAAGAGTTAAATATGGATGCTCATCAAGATTTAAGTATGGATGCTCATCAAGAGTCAAATATGGGTGCACATCAAGAGTTAAATATGGATGCCGATCTATCAAGTTAACACTTGGACCGCGACGTGAGCCGCCAGTGTACACGGAGGGAACTTTCATTATGCTGCTGAACGACCATTGGTCACAAACTCAAATTTCCAAAATACTTAATCAAAGGTGAATGAAGGCACGATCCAGCTCATGTTTTTTATTTCAATATTGCTTACTGCAATTGATTTTAACTTAATGACATTGAGCTTCACTTTAACCAATTGCAGTCAGCATATTAAGGCTGCTTAGAAGGTACGCTTTAATGTAGAATCATGTACATAATCATACAGGGTGTAAAACTATTTTGTTAGCCTAATAGGACGAAAGAAAGGTGTGCAATAAGCCATAAGCCACACTAGCCTCCAGCCACTTTCTCGAGCCATCATAAGTGCAACGCTCTGTGTCGCAAGAGTAACTTGCATCGATTTCAACTTGAAACTACCTGTAAGGCCTCAACTTATCTGGCAATAGAGGAAAGTTTTATAAAAAATTTCCCACTGAGAAATCAGCCTTTTTTGAACTCATAAATTTAGTTTCCAACGCGAAAAAGAGCGACACCTGTTGCAGGGGTTTGTTGTGGCTTTAGATTTGTAATTTGGGCGGTCTCATATGTGAATT